>OZ029918.1:27556148-27828648 GCA_964023275.1 Norana najaformis
TTCTAGCAGGCATACGGATGCGTTTCACTCAGCCAAGGGCGGAGTTCTGTGGTGTAGGATTTCTTAAACATTTAGGTTCTACAAACAAATGATCAGTCGTCGATAAGATGTTGCTTATTTATCAGAAGGCGCACATAAGCTGCACTGCAAGCATCTGGCCAAATTGGTAATAAACTGGAGAACCATTCACCCGGAACTCTTATTGAACTCCGTTGTACTGTATATCACTTTAAAACTTCGCCCCTTAAACACGCATACCATATTCTTCGAATTACCTATACATCATATCATTCCAACAGCTTGTAAAATCCCTGGCTATAGCATTAGTTTTATCCATGCTTCCAAATGTTTACATTTATTTACATATTCTCTGCTGCGCGGCGGTTTTTTTGTGCGACAAGGTGGTCTATTTGTTATCGCAATGATTCTTTAATTCAACGATTGCGAGTTCGAGCCTGATGAGCGGACTTCGTGTGAAGACCCTAGAGAAGGTGTTCGCTCACAAGTGCAATAAATCAATAAAAAAAACAAATATGACACCTATTTCTCTCTCAAGCACCCGTACCATATTGCTCAAACCCTCGGTATGTGATTACCATATAGCTTCCATATTCCTGCAAAGGCCTCACCTATGGCATCCAACTTGTTCGGTTCTACACTAATTAAGACATTACTCCTGCGCAATTATGTTTCCATCGTGGTTGGCGATGTTAGAGTCAACTACAACCTATTCATTCGTCATTGGTATGAGTTTTCTATACTAACAGGAACCAGTGATAGACTGGCGAAACAAACGACGAGGTAAGAAAGGAAAGAATTCTGCATAAAATGTGAGCTACTCCGTTCAGCCAAATATGTGCAGCCTGCTGCAGATTTGGAGTGTCGCGTATGCATTGGTCAAAGTCTAAGATTTCCCATGTGATCCTGTAGGCGTACAGTGGGACGTAAAAGAGGCCCTCGTTACCTACACATCGGCTAAACAGCTGGCAAGGGACGAAGCCCAGAACATCACAGGAGTTGCCTCTTAATGCCGAATTAACCGAATATAGTAGGCTACACATAGTCATGCATGTGTATATATGTACATTTATGTATATACGTAAGCTGAGATCTATAGCATGTTGGGTTTAAATAGGCAACAGGAGGTCATACATTCTTGCACGCGTGTTATGTAACTGAAGCAATTTACAGACATATAAACAGAGAGATTGTGAAATAGAGACAGAGACATATATAGGAAGACAAAGACACAGACAAAGAACAAACACAGACGAACATCTATCTATCTGTGGTGAAACGTGGCCAATGCACCTACATCATGTCAAGGCCTGGCGGTTTTATGTATCGTTAGAGGCAGCTGAGACTGTTCTAGTTTGCCATTGGATCCAATCGGGTGTCAAGCAGGCCTAGGTCTAGTGGCTTGCCAACCAGTAATGCAATAATAACGGCATCGAATTTTTCGCAAGGCATTCGCTTGATGAGGTCCACGCCAGGCAACCAGATAAGATTTGAGACAATCAAGACGACTCGGGTGGAGTCATCGTCGACCATGTGCAGGGAAAACAACGGGAGAGAAAGAGCAAGAGAGAGCGAGAGAGAGAGAAAGAGAGACAGAGAGACAGAGAAACAGAGACAGAGAGAGACAGAGACAGAGACAGACAGAGAGAGATAGCAAGAGAAAGAGCGAGAGAGAGACAGAGAGATACACAGAGAGAGACAAAGACACAGAGAGAGACACACAGAGAGACACACCAGAGAGAGACAAGAGACACAGAGAGAGACACACCAGAGAGAGAGACAGAGACACAGAGAGACTCAGAGAAAGAGACACAGAGAAGAGAGAGAGCGAGAGAGCATAAGAGATTTACTGCGTGTGTGGAACGAGATTTAATAAACCAGAGCCAATCGAGGTGGTCTTTCTCCCATGGGATATCTACTTTACCAGGCAAGGCACAAACACCATGGCTGTTCGTCTTAGATACAGTCGTTCCTCGGCACACGGTCTGTACGTCCGAATATTAGGCCACTGTAGTGTTGGGCAGGGTCTTAGTGTTGTGTAATGTTGTGTAGCCTGCTACTACACGCGTATCACTGTGGCAGGACCAACAACTGCAATACAAGCGACGCTGTTCTTGAAGTAACCTGAGCTGTTTTGATAAAAGACGATGAACTAAATGGCAATAACAACACACAACAAATTAATTGGGGGTCAGAGAAGCCCATGTACCCACACACTCTCTCTTTCTCTCATAGTAATGGCTGCTATTCACAGACACATCTGTATTATGGCACAAAACTTGTTATTAGAAACTGTCTTACGACGAGTTAGTATTTGATTACCAAAGCAAGGAGATTGAAAGGCATCTTGCTAATGGACTGCTGTTTTCGTGTTTACTCCTAAAGATTCTACAGCAGTCCATCAACTTGATCGCCTTTCTTTAACATAACTCAAACCGAATTTCAATTTCACACAATGAACTTGGATTCGAACCTGTGACGCATCGACAAAAGTTCCATCAGTACAAGTATGTTATATAATCGACTTACGACCCAATGAGGAGGAGCGCAATAACAGTACCCTTAAAATAGGCGCTAAGTAAAGTATATGATCCATGCAGAAATAAATACATACACTCGTACATACATACACACATATATACATATTTACATAACTAATGATGGCAATCTATATGGTATCGTAAATAGTGAACTACTGTACTTCTATAGTACTTTACAATGTCAGTTGTCAAGGCAAGTACAAAGATTTAAATAACAACGCTTTTGAGAGGCGCTATATCAAATGTCTATCTAAACTAACTAATTAACTAACTAACTAACATGCCTAGAAAAAATTAAATTGTTCATTATACATACATACATTCATACATACTGTACATGCATACATGCATACATAGATTACATACATCATACCTACGCATATCATAATTGCATACATGTGACTCTTGTGTTGTTATGTCCATTAGTGTATCGCCGGGGGAGGACTGACCAGTGAGTGGACCAGCTGGACTGATTGGGGTCGATGTAGCCGATCGTGTGGAGGAGGCATCTCCAGTCAACACAGAAGATGTGCCGCAACAGCTGGTGCTGCAGGGCTAGCTGGCCTCTCAGAGGGTCACTGCAAAGGTCAAGCTGTTCGATATCGAGTTTGTGCATTGGAGGTAAACTGATTTTTCCAAGCAGCTGCAAGGTAGAGTAAAGTAATTATATCTATCATTAGTCTAACGGTAAAAGGCTGTGGTGTAAGAGATATTCCTGCTGAAGAGCAAAGACGACAACAGCAAGCAAAACAATCGGGCAACTTTTCCTCAGGTGTTACATGGCTCGACAACGAAATTGCCAAAGATTTCAGAATGATTTATCAAGATTTGAACCCCTGGCGCAATGGTGACAGAGAAATGCATTACTACATTGCTACTGTGGAAATACTAGCAGTAAGCTTGGAGGCATAGCTAATAACAATGGTGACAGTGACAGAGGTAATGATTGTGATCATGATAGTGATAGTAATGCGTGAATGTGCTTTTCAGTTGAACTTATGAAAGTGATTTTCAGCTTAGATGCGATAAGGCAGCAAGTTTTGGAAAACCCTAACGTGTCTAGATAACACGCGCCTATCACGAGATTCGACGTTGTCGATACGTGGCAATGAGTCGGCTGGTTGTTGACTTGTCCGACTGCGTCTATGTCACGTGCTTGTGATGGGTGGGGGCAGCGCTGGGAGGTTGACGTGACGTCGGCTGGCACGCATTTTATAACGTGGGTGCTCATGTTCACGAGTACTACTATTACTACTCATACAACTTCTTCTACTACTACTACTACTACTACTACTACTACTACTACTACTACTACAATAACTACTAATACTACTGCTACTACAATAACTACCAATACTACTGCTACTACTACTGCTGCTACTGCTACACTACTACTATTATTATTATGACAATGGCAGGATCAATGTTTATCAGTTTAACATGGTATGGTTTCGGAAAAGCAGTTGGCATTCCCATCGGACAGTATTATTATTATTATTAATTAATTAATTAATTAATTATCAACGGATATGGCATCGTTGTCTAATGCACAAGGCGTCAACCGATGGCGTACCAAACAAAGACGCGATCAGGTCTAAGCCCATGTCAGTACACTGAAACAGAGAGGTAGCCTGCAGTGGATAAGCCAATTGCAAAGGTGAGTCGTAAGATCAGACTGAAATGACACAAGAGACTGAGAAGAACGAACTTATGCAGGAAGAGAGTTCCAAAATTTGGGTCCAGCAACCGAAAAAGATCGTTCACTAAGAACAGTTCGAGTTGTTGGCATAACCAGAGAAAGGCAATCAGATGATCTGGTTGAGTAATGACAAGTCTGTGAAGTGAGAACTGATTTTAAGTACTGTGGATGGCTAGTTCATTGTTTTATGAACTATAAAACCCTATTTGAAAAGAATCCTTTTGCTGAACAGGAAGCCAGAAAGTACAGGGTAATATGCTCATATTTTGACGTATTTGTTATGGCTCTAGCCAAAGAATTCTGAACTCAATGAAGTTTTTACATGTTTGACTTTATGATACAAGTAACAAGGGAATTACAGTAATCAAGGCGACTAGAGATCAATGCATTTGCCAGATGTTCTTAAAGACATGGGGACATAACGCATAATATATAAGAGTATGTAGCGAATATATAAATATGTATTCGTATGTAACGAATATATATATATATAGACAGATAATTACAAATATCATTCACATAGTGAATGAGAGACATGGTAGAATCAAGAGCAACGTCAGGGTTACAAGCCGCATCCGCCAACTCAATAAGTGAATCACCCAGTTTAAAAGATTTAAACTTCTTGAGGTGGTGTGGATTGTCCAGTGGTAGAAGTTCAGTTTTCGGTGGATTAAAGAGGAGTTTATTCTCAGCCACCCAGGACTGCACGTTCTGAAAGGCAGTGGACAACAGGTGCGCAGACTGGTGACATGACAAACTGTCAAATGAAATGTAACAATCCGAGAATCATCCGCATAGAAATGATATCCTAGTGAATGATTGTCTAGTATTGTACCTAGTGCTGGGTGTAGAATATTAACAAAAGTGGACCAAGCACAGAATCCTGTGGGACACCAACGCACTAGACAAATAATTACCATTTAAATATACTGATTGAGTGTGCGGAGAAAGATAAGCAGCAAGTTCAGGGCGTGACTGTGATGTGGAGGCTAGTCGATCGTCTTAATTGCATCGTGATGCGACATTGGATAACATGTTTACGCTAGGGCCTTGAGATAAGTGTATAGCAGTGTGTGGTCCATTGACAAGCATCAACCATTTTTTCAGTTATAATAAATACGTGTAGATCAATCATTCACACGTTCAATCCTATTCTAATTACTTATTTACCGGTATCATTTAAATTTATGCTAGTTATATTCACAGGCTTTTGATTACTATCCCCTCTTTGTTGGCGCCTCACGGTGCTTGCAGCTCGGAATATCGCGCCTTAAGATTCATCAGCTACTGGAGTCGAACACAAGGAAATTCTTGTTCTACCGTTTCTTAGTAAACATCCCAGATGTAGACATGTAGTAGGGCTACACGTGGATTAATAGCACATCGTCTCTACCAGTTGTCTTCAACCGTCTCACTCGATGAATAATTGAATCAGCACATGTCGTAGAAAGACGATCATCGTCGAACACACACAGATTTTGTCTCTGGACGAAGGTCTTTACGGATTTTTTCACCGATAATTCTAGCTGTTGCATACGTATACAACCGATTTTATCGTCATTTCGCAGCGATATGCTCGTCACTTTGCACCATTCGTTTGATATCACCGTTGACTATCGACGACATGATGACGAATTGATTTTAGCTTTAGCTAAAGTTACCGATCGCGTAAATGCAGTCGAAATCAATCCGGAGTCTCTTGAGATTTTTCTGTTAAAAGTTGTACAGTTCAACAGACCCCAGCTAACTGAGGCTCGTCCGGAACGATTATCACTTGCGCCATCAGAATGTCGTCTGCTCGTGCAGCAGAACGTTTAGCCTCGTTTTGGTTCTCCCAGATAAACTATTTCACGCTATCTATCTCCCTACTGTTCATGTTTCATATGCTGTTCCTCGTGCCTCATTTTATTATTATAATTTCATCTTAATGCTGGTATCTTGGTGCTGGCATAATTATTATTACTTAGGCGAGTTCAAAACTGACCAGACCGCAATGATGCATGTGCGAATTCAGTACAGACATCTCCTCCACCAGATTTTGCAAGTAAAGGGAACAGAAACCGTATATGCAATATAAAAACAAGTAACGCTTATGATGGAGGAACCATAAACACAGTAAAAATACTGAAAGCACGAGAAAAGAGGGCCCAGAAAGTTTAAAAGGCGTGACCTATTTTAAAAAGCAGTTCTTTATTTCATACGCAAGTAATGAACGCTGACATTAAAAAAAGTGCCAGCCAGGTCGTGTGAACCTAAAGTCGTAAAATTACGAGATTATGGTTGGGAACTTTGCTGTGCCCATCCAGATCGATAGCAACAGTTATAGTGATAGCGATAGCTGTGGCGGTTCCAGGATTGCTTGCGTGGGGGCAAGAGCATTTCTCGAGGGGCGCCATCTACTGGAAGTCCACCACGCACGGGTCTGGTCTGAGGGACGCCGGCATGTAACCAAGAGGGGTCCCCACGCCTATAGCTAATTCCGCCAATCAGCGATAGCAATAAAAATCATAAGCATTTCCCAGAATTAGAGAAGGGAAATGGACCACAGGAAAGGAGGCAGGAAGGAGTCAAGAAAGAGGTTGATGGATGGGGTGAGCGCGCTATTGAGGCCGAGGTTTAAGAGATACTACTTAGCGAAAGTTTCATGAGTGCTGGTCATCGGCTGGAACCAAGTGTGTTTGGAGCTTTGTAGAGATTCCTGTCAGTCATTATCATTCCACGCAGGTCATTAGACTTTAATTTATGACTCAAGGTCTACCGGCCTCAGAAACAGACAGGCTGACAGACAGGCTGACAGACAGGCTGACAGACAAGCAGATAGTTAAGCACACAGACATAGAGTCAAGCAGACAAACTAATGTCACGACTTATCAGTCGCACACAGGTGCCGGGAGAGAGATGATTCAGAGAGAAAGGATTTAATTAAATAATTAATTAACAAATTAATTACAAATACATAAATTGAGAGGCACCACGAGAGACTTAAAGCAACCGAAAGGAACCTAGACTTTTAATTATAAAGTTATAACTCGTGGCACCAGCTATAGATTGTCATCAGAGAATCACGTGAGCGGTTACTTGATGACGACGTGTGTTCTCGGTAATCAAGTGACGAGATTCACCAGCGTGAAGACTACACTAAACACCTCATGAGAGAGCTGCGGGTTCGATCCACGACCTGACTTCCCGCACGCATGCCACGGCTTGACACTGGTCGGTACACCGATGACCTTCCAGAGAGAGAGAAACAGAGAATAATGTAGATTGTAGAGCGCTAAGCGTGCTGTCGGAAGATGTATGAGGACAAGGTGCAGACGAAGAATTAAAGTCACGATATCTAGAGGATATATTGCTGCGCCTCGGTCGCCCAACCCTGCAACCCCGGACTACATGGGAACTGATAATGCTTAATGCTTGAAGCACTTAGTAAGCGCTGTGGGGGAGTTAATTTCAACAGAGGCTGCATCGGTAGAGTGCTAATGGATTTCATTTAGGCCTAAGTTTTATCTGGCAAAGCACGAGCCGTGCCTCGGGGGTATACTACGTTCGCCAGAAAAAAAACACATTCCACAAGACAAGTTCTCCCCCTGCGACTGGTCGGCATCTCGGCCCCAGTAGGCCTACACGAGGTGCCGATGATGCCGAAGAAGATTCGGCGCAGGACTGACCACCGCCCCCACTTCCGTTTTATGTTATGTCGGCTTCTCTTGTTGGCCGGACATTGGTGGGATAGGTGGCTATGTCCTGTTGACTTCAAAGGAAGCCTTATACGATGCAGCGGCCATATGGGGCAATGCTTGCTTACATACATACATACAGTACGTTGTAATTGTAATCAAAAACTTATAAAGCGCCACTTCAAGATAAAAACTCATCAGAGGCGTTCCCGGCCCGATGTCCCAGAACTAGTGGGGAATAATACGGTCTTCAAACGCTTGCGGAAAAGAGAGGGGGAGAGAAATAGGAACTCCCGCCGAAGGTCGCCAGCCAGGTCGTTCCATGAAGCAGGTCCAACAACTGCGAAGCTGCGCCGCTGCGCGGTGGTAGAGCGAACCATAGGGACCACCCTGAACAGCCGATCGCAACAGTCGGCGACTAGGGCATTAGAACATGTAGAACACGTACGCTGAAAGCTTTTCAATCCGACTTTCGATCTGACCCAATTCTTCACATACAAAGACAAGAAAACCAACACACACTGACGTCATAATGTAGACCTATTTGTGCCTGAAAAAATGGGGATGGTGTGGCGAAGGGAGATCTATGCCAGATCTCAGTAAATGAGACTAAATACAGGCGTAGCTGTAGTTGAATGTATTGTCTTATTAGGGTCTAATTTTTCTTTCCAGAAACTTAAATACATAGGTAGTCAAAAAGTGGAAAGCTAGGATTATAATCACCAACTCTATTCTTGGCCCTTTACTTTTCTCCTTATATTTACTGAATCAAAGCGGTCTGAAATTGGACTATTCCGCGGACAAGGACAGCTCTCGGCAGACGTACCTTTCCGGGGGCATTTTCCGTGCCTTTTCCATCGCTGGCCATATATGCTCTGAAACTCTCTACCGACAAATGCTAGCTCTGCAAAGTCTGTTTTGATCTGTAGATCTCGACTAAAAACAACTCTACCTCGACTCATTTCCTCTGTAGGCTGTTTCCGTGTCTTCCCCGACTCCCCTTCTGGGTTTTGACCGAACTCATCCTGAAAAATGCCTGCACAACGCTTTTGCTTAGTATCGATCATCAACTGATGCCTTGAACATTATTACAGTGGCGATAGAGATGTTCTCACAGTCTGTATGTATGTATGTATGTACGTATGTATGTATGTATGTATGTACGTATGTATGTATGTATGTATGTATATATTTATGTATGTATGTATGTATGTATTTATGTATGCATGTATATATGTATGTATATATTTATGTATGTATGTATGTATTTATGTATGTATGTATGTATGTATGTATGTATGTATGTATATAGCTTAAAATTTTGTATAGTAAGAACTTCTCTGAGGCCTTTTTTTACTTAAGAAAATGTCAAGGAATGAGTCACTTGATAAGGTTATCCGTTTCTTAGAAGCAGTCCCTCCTGCATACACTAGCATGTCTGTATGCATGGATCTGTTAATTGTATAGCGTCTTTTAGAGCCTCACAAAGAATATGCGAGGTACGCATATAGCTAGACACTTATGTAGCGCTTTTAAGAGTCTCTCAAAAGTTTTCTCGCGCGATTAATGTCTACTAACAGTATGCAGTAGTGTGGCATACACTTTAACTTTATGGTCTGCATGTCTGGTTCTGTCTTACTATGACCTACAACCAGACAAGTTGGTTGACCTCTTTGTAGAAAGATGTGAACGTCTGCCTTTAGTTCACACTAGACTATATATATATATATATATATATATATATATATATATATATATATATATATATATATATATATATATATATATATATATATATATATATATATATATATATATATATATATATATATATATATATATATATATATATATATATATATATATATATATATATATATATATATATATATATATATATATATATATATATGCGGTTATCCATAAGTGTTGACCATAGTAATCAAGCTAAGGTAAGTTAACAATATAATTAAGGTGAGTTAGTGGTTAAGTTAATTGTGTTTTATTACAAGTCTCTTTCAGCAAGAGGTCTGGATCTCAGAGGTCTGATTCATGAGTTGAAGGATGTTTCGATTGAAGCATAAACAGAGCAACATCAAAACCCTGCAACTGTACAACATTTTCTTTCGCAAAGACTTGTATGCAACATTAGAAAGTCAGCTGCAAAGGTGAAAGCAAATGGATTCAGAATCTGCCTCCATCCCACCCTTAGCTGCTCCTTGCTGCATGTTACCAGACCGATCAATTTCCGACAATCGACCATGTACTTATCTACGCGCTGTTACCATACCATACCTATACCCAGACACCATACCTATGGCCAGATAGGCTATAATTATGAGCGGTCTATTTTTACGAGTTTATCCGGGTTACGTTCTGCCACTGGCTTTCTCGTCGTGTACAGGTTGACCTGACTTTTGGCCCTATAATTGATCGTAGTCCACTGGATAAAGACCTGATTATATTCTCCTAACATTTATCAGCGCACTGATAAAAGAATCAACCGATTTTTTCTTACTTATAAACTCATTCACAAGTACACCTGAGAAGTTCTTTCATGATGCCAAATTATCGAGGCCTGTTTTTCGATGAGAATTAACGTTTTCTACGTTTTCCATTTCTTCTAAACTGACGGAATAAGAGTTGGATAAGATATCGACTTCGCTTCAGCTTTTTAGAATTGATTGTCGTTTGACCCGTTCTGCATTTGCTATCCAGCCACCTACTTCTGGATGGATAGATAAATGAATGGATAGATGTAAGTACGGACACACAGATGGGTGGACGGATGGATGAATATTCATAAATAGATGGAAGATTTAATGTCAGTATGTAACATTGTAGCATGCATGTTCATATACATTAACTTTATGGCCTGTATGTCTGGTTGTGTCTTACTGTGACCTACAGCCAGACAAGTTGGTTCACCTCTTGGTAAAAAGATATGTGTCTGCCTTTAGTTCAAACATGTATGCGGTTACCCATAAATGTAGACCATAGTAATTACGCCAAGGTAAGTTAGTCGTAGAATGAAAGGACGATAAGTTAACCATATAATTAAGGTAAGGTGAATAATTAGTATTAAGATATGCTTATTGTATATTTATTACACGTCTCTTTCAGCAATTAATGGATGGAAAGAGTAGTGGGTGTAAGCCAGGATGCATGGATGGATAGATGAACACAAATATGAACACATGGATAGATGGATGGACCCCAACCAACCCCCATGTATTAATTTATCCTTCTCAATTGTCATAGCATGAATGGACTGACGGGTGTCACATGGGCGTTTAACCCATACTAGACTAATCTCTGTCGAAACAGTGCATTGGCTTTTGATCGAAGTAGTGCTGCACTATCTGAGCAAACGGTTACTCAAGTACTTGGCTAGTAGCTTAACGAGTACTCGAGTACTGGACAGTTTTCGGTTAACTAACGTCTCTTCATTATAAAGGGTAAAACTAAACCGCTAATATACCTGGTAAGCTTACAACTTATGTAATTTTAAGTTTGTGTTAAGTTTGTGATCACCTGTCACCAACGCCGAACTGTTCCGTGTTGTGACTGCTTTACATACCGATGTTTCGCCTTCAGATGCTTAATCATTCTCGATGTGTTATCATTGTTAGCTAGCAACACTGCACTCTTTACACACAGTGTCACACACAATGTTTATCGTAGATTTCATAGAAATAATACCATATGACAGAATATTTTAATCCTAATCTCCGGAAACATCCACACTAATCCTGGCTCCAAGATCTGCATTCCTCTCCTTCTCCTTCTCCTCTTCCTCCTCTACGTCCTCCTCTTCCTTCTCCTCTAAATTCGCCATCACATCAATCCTATTCTGAAATAACTCCAGTGGCTTAAAATGCCCGAACGAGTAGAGTACTAAATCCTACTACACACTTCAATCCTCCCAACCCTACTATCTTCGTCAGTTATTCACTATTCAATTACCCCTTTCAATTCGCTCCTCTTCTAACACTTATATGTCGATATGAGAGTCTCGTGCAAAATTTATGGGCATGCTGGCTGGGATTGAATCATTAACTCTATATAGCGGCATAATAGGGTATACATACAGAACATTATTTTTATGCCTCTGTCATTTTGATTGTTAATTGTTATCTAGTGTATATGCTGACGTTTGCGCCCCATGTGATGCAGTCAGTGAATAACCGTTCATGTACAGCGCCCTTTTTCGGATTCTGCTGTATTATTATTATTATTGCTATTATTATTATTTAAAAAAACAAATTTAAGCACCCCGAGGAACACGTGATCCTTCGGGGCTTGAATAGCAACAACATCTGGAAAGGCCACACTACTCGTCAAGTTATGACACATTACTTCTCCACCCTTCCATCATCTGAACCTTAAAGACTGGAATTCGCTTCATAGCCATAGGCCCATAGCTGCTTCACCCCCTCTGGAATACCCCAACCAGAATTTAAAATTAAATTGTAAATGTACACATTTTTATACAATGACCTAATTCTTTTTTCACCGAATTCACCATCGCTGTCCCACGCCATTTCAGGTCCCCGTGTCCTGACCGTGCTAGACCGATTTTCAGATCTACTGCTCACGAACTCACCAACACTTCACCCCTTGTAACCTCTGCGCAGGACTTTCATTCAAAACACTCCTCTTCCACAAATCCTATCCTGATTCCTCCTCTTTCCCTTATCTCTCTCACCGCTCCAAGTTTCTAAACACCATTCACCGTAGCCGTCTGACTGTCTGCCTGCATGACCCTTGGATCTTGACCTGGAACTTTATCTGACCCTACCTGCCTATCGATTTTGTTTTGACTGAGCGCTGTGAATAAGCTGGTTCCCGCGACTTAGCTATTTTGGCGCTCTAGAAATCTCTAGTTTACGATTACAATTCTGAGTAACGTTGCCCTTTTCTTTCAGCCATTTTGCAAGTATCAACAACTGCGTCACTTCTGACGAACCATAGAATAGATTGCATGTTTCGCCAGCCGTAGATAATAGATTCTTTAGATTGGTCAGTAAGCGAAACGATCGTATGATGTGAGTACTGGCTAAACTTTAAAAACATGGCCACTAACTCAAAGTATCTACACTAATTACAAGTTCGGATTTAAAAATTAAAAAATAGCTTTCTATTTTTCTAACTAGTAGTCAAGTAGGAAAACAATCAGGAGTCGAATAACTCGAGTACTCGGCGCAGGTCTATATAGAAGGTAACTATGTAAATATACTTCGTAGTCCTGCAAGGGAAATTACTATTATTCAGAGTTTAATAGAGACGTTGCCAAAAACTCCTTCAGCCTTGCCAATCTGCTGGTTGCATGTGAGGCTCTGAGTCATCATTGACTGTGCTGTATATTAATGATGATGACGCTGATGAAGATGCTGCTGCTGCTGGTGATGATGATGACAGCAACCACTCCCTTGCATAGAATAGTTTTCAGCTCTTTTTTTTCTCTGTCCCAGTTTTATCCTTTGAGTTAAGTGAAGTAATAATAATAATAATAATAATAATAATAATAATAATAATAATAATAATAATAATAAGAATTAATAATAATAATAAATAATAATAATAATAATAAAACACGATCGAACAGACAGCCCACGGCTGATGGTTTGGGCTCTCTGAAGACAGTCCAAGGCGTGCGCTTTGCTTCATGATTAGTAGGCCTACTAGTGTTAGTATTCAGTGTTTAACAACACCTTCTGGCTGCCAGGACAGTTATCTTCAACCTCACCTTACCCAATGCCATGTTGCTTCGGTGTTTGTCTAGGTATGTGATGTATATTGGTATGTGAGTCATTGTGACTGCACATCGGCAGCAGAAGCAATGGACAGGAGTAAAGTGTCTGGTAGAATTTATCTTACTTACCTTCCTCTTGACAAATCACACCCGATTGGATAGGGTGTGCTTTCAATTGGAGGTTGTCAGACACTTTTCTCGAGGCGGCTATATATCCTCCATACTTGACTGAGCAACTGACCGCAGGTGCCTTAAATATCTCCACACTTGACTTCCTGTCGCGTCCCTGACCAGAGGGCACTTCGAGTGGCTTAAGTGGCGCTCAGAGCAGGTGCTCCAAGTGGCTCAAGTGATGGTCCGCTTTTAATTGATGCGAGGAGCTTCCTTTTGATTCCAGTGCACTGGAGTCAAAGCGATACTCGTACGAGTGTCTGCTCAGCTAATTTCGGATATCCGGGTCGTAACCGCCGTTTGCAGTCTCTACATAACCATAGATACGACTTGGCAACACTCCTGATTCATTCAGTGGGTCTGCATTTCTATCTGTCTGTCTGTCTGTCTATCTATCTATCTGTCTGTCTCTATCTGTCTGTTTGTCTGTCTTTCTATGTGTCTGCCTTCCTCTCTGTCTGCCTGTCTCATCTATCTACCTTTCTCTCTGTATGCTTGTCGGTCTGTCTGTCTGCCTGTATGCCTGTCTATATGTATGTATGTCTGTATGTATGTATGTATATACGTACATATGTGTGTATTATTACTAACATTTTAACGCGCGCAAAGTCACACAGAAATGTGAATCGGAGGCGAGGTTAGTCAGTCTCCAGGTGAAGAGTTAGATATCCAAACGTTTGAAAGCCAGTGAGAAATAGTGAGTTTTCAGGCGTTTCTTGAAGGAAGAAAAGGAGTTCGAACTTCAGAGAAACATTGGTAGACGGTTCCATTCCTTCGGGGCAGCGGTGTGGAATGCACGAGAGCCCAGGACAGTTCTGCATCGTGGCTCAGCCAAGAGACTCGTACCTGAAGATCGTAGGTTACGGAGATGTATGTATGTATGTATGTGTGTGTCTGTCTGTCTATCTGTCTGTCTGTCTGTTTGTCTGTCTGTTGGTCGGTCGGTGGGTCGTTTTTTCTGCTTCTTGAGCATTTGGTCCGTCTGCCTGCAAATGTAGGCCTGTATCTTCCAATGCATCTGTTTGTCGTTTGCTTCATCTGTCATCTGTCTTCCACCTGCTTGCTTTTGTCTGCCTGAATATGCTCGTCGCTCTATTGTCAGTCTGTTGTCGTCGGCCTACTGTACATTGTCGAAGAGAGCGCCTTTGAGAGCAGCGCAAAAGACGCTGAATGAAACTGCTTGATAAACACACATATACAAGAGAAGAGAGCACCCTCTTCCGGTCAGATTTACTGAAGATTGATCGATTTATTGTTTGAATACTGATCTCTTGATATAACGATCGAGTGATTTATCGATATATTAATTAGTTTATTGATGGTCGATTGATCGTTATCTCGACCTATTGTAATACATAAGTTCGTTAAACTAAACCATAAGTATATGACGCCTAATTTATGTGCGAATGCTTTTAATGACTTACTGACTGATTTACACGCATAGCAAGTAGGACACACGGACCTGCAGCCCTTGTGTGCAGCACATGCACACATTACATAACGCATGATGCATTTGGCAACATGCGCCGCCAGGAGGCGTGTATTCCAATGATGCAGGGTGCTCGATAGCCCGATAAAGTCACCGGCGGCCGCGAGTCCTGTGTGGGGGCCCAGAGCAGGCATTTCCCTCGAGCATGAGGAACGTGCAGACGAGATAGCAACATCAACAGTGACGTTTAGCAGTTGAATGACGTATGGGTCAAAGGTCGGGAAGGCCCCCAATCAAGATAACTCGCCCTGTGTGCATGCAGGGTTCATCGGCTTCACAATAGCACAGAGGTCAAGGAGTCTAGCGGAGAGCCCCAGATGTAATTATATATAGACATAAGCCTAGTTGTATATATATATATATATATTATATATATTATATATATATAGGAAATGGGTCAGGTCATAATGGCCGCTAGGATCATAAGGTCGTGGATTCTCCGAGAGGAAGCTTTCGTCACACTCCTAACGTCGGAACGTCGGCCATCTGGCGTCTGCTGGAGTCATTTTTGGCTTCTGTTCCAGGCGCCATAGAAATCTATAGATTATAGGCTAAGACCCGTAGGTCAGGGTTATTACTTAGGATCACGCCTAAGAGATTTATGCAGTTCAATAGCAGCGGTATGACCCCAACCCTCGTCATCCACTGCACATAAGACGGTCTACACACAGACTTAATGTAATCGTAATTGTCTCGCAATCTCGAAATTTCTAAATCAGTTGTAGTAAGCTCGAAGAACAAGATCCGGTTGAAAACAGAAGACCATATATATATATATATATATATATATATATATATATATATATATATATATATATATATATATATATATATATATATATATATATATATATATATATATATATATATATATATATATATATATATATATATATATATATATATATATATATATATATATATATATATATATATATATATATATATATATATATATATATATATATATATATATATATATATATATATATATATATATATATATATGTAGAGGGAGAGAGAGGGAGAGAGAGAGATAGAGAGAGATGAGTTGTTACAGTGGGTTGTGTTTCGGTTGAGGGAAATGGGAAGTCGATGGATTTTATGGATCAAGGTTAAATGTCTTGACGAGGCTGGATTTTAGTGTTGGATGGAAACCCTAAGGAGTGATCAGTGGCGGTAAACGTCTTTAACAACACATACTAACCTGCCTTAAGATGTGACTCGGCAGCTGATTTGTCGAGTGTTCGCCTTCTAATGCCGAATGTAGCTTTCGGGTTACATGGCTTCCTCTAAAATAAGGGACTTTGCGAAAAGTCCTTAAGGCATAATCGCTTAACGAGTGATGCTCATGTATGTATGTATGTATTTACGTATGTATGTATGTATGTATGTATGTATGTATGTACGTATGTATGCTTGTATGTACTTATGTATGTATGTATGTACGTATGTATGTATGTATGTATGTATGTATGTATGTATGTATGTACGTATGTATGTATGTATGCATGCATGCATGTATGTATATATGTATGTATGTATGCTTGTATGTTTGTATGCATTTATGCATGTAGGTATGTATGTATATATTTATGTATCTGGCTATTTATACAACGATTTTTAAGACCTTCACAAATTCCCTGAAACCTCATCTTTTTAAATAGCAGTCTATGCAACGATTAATGGCGTTATCTTTTCTCATTTATTAGGTTGTGGATTAGACTCCCTGAGTGCCTTTTCTATTCCCTCGGCCCCTACCCTATAGGGTGGGTTTACTGGATGAGGAAGGGAGGAAAGCTGGCTAATAAATAATACAACCTCGTCCATGGACTTAACTTACAAAACACTGAATTTGATCAAACCGCTGGAAGCCAATTGCGTTAAACTATAGTGGCTGGAATCGCACCCTAACTGGCTCATTGAAGTGTATGCCTCTAGACGGTAAAAAGGTAAGAGTAAGCTATTTAGTCACCTCTGTGGAAGCTTTCCATGGTCGTGAAGTTGTCTGAGCTTTCTGCTGAAGCGCAGACAACATTCCGACAACAAGACTAGTTTTTACCGTCTTCTTGTTGTCTTTGGTCTTTGTAGGATTGTTTACAGGCGGAAGCCGACAACATTGGCGACATCTGTTCTGCACTTAATTCCGTCTTTCCGAATGGAACGACATATAAATGGCTTCTTAAGACTAAACAGGATGACTGCTTCGTCGCCTGCTCTCCGGTCGACCCTTCCCGGACCGGAAATGACGACAGTGTATACCTCGCGGAACCAGATGGAACAAAATGCAGAATTCATGGTTCCTCCTCCTCCTCATCGTCCTCTTCCTCATCCTCAGCTATGGGCTTCTGCCTGTCTGGAAAATGCCGGGTAAAATTTACACTGGACGGATTTGTCATGAAAAATTCTTCCCGTGCACAAGAATGGTTATGTAAATACATATATCAAAAAGATATTAAATGAGTTTTATTACTGTTTAGACAGAAAATTTTTAAGTTATTATTAGTAGGCGGAAAATCATTCTTGTGTAATTGGAAACTTTAAAGGATTAAGGTTTTTTATTGGCCTTATCAATGTTTTTTCAGACGGAACGCTCCGGAACGGCGTTCAGGCACCTTTTTTCGATTAATAAAAATTAATTTAGTTTTTAATAAAAGAATTGTGTTACTAAGTTATTTTAATTATGTAATATAATGTAAATTATTTTAATTTAATTTTAGTATTTACAACTTTACACTTTTCGGTGTTTATTGATTGATAAAAATAATGAAATTTTAGCACAAAATTCCATAATTGTTCAGTTCCGGAACCTTTTTTCTAGAAAAATGCACTGGCCTTATACCCTATTGTTTCTTAGACCTGTTGTTGGATGCATTTGCATTATATAGGGTCTTTATCCATTCGGGTAGACGAGGGTCATAATTAAAGAACGGCTCCTTAAGCTAACCCCGAAACTTATCCATTGTTATACGTGTACAGGTTAATGAATTTACTTTCTTAGCCTTCAAATTCAAGGGCGGGTGGCCATCCTCTCCCTTGACGCCTGATCTTCACATAGACACTCTACGTCGGTCAGGGTGCTCAATGTAGACCTATAGCTTTAGTTCGCTAGTCGATCAGACTCTTGGAATATCCTTCCGTCCTGGCAGGGTTTCAACCCTCCAACCTCTTTGTTCACAGTCCATCAGTCTAGCCATTGAACCATCACGCAGGAGGGTCATTATAAACACGAGTAGGCCTAATAGTGTGTAAGAAAATGGCGCTAGTGTTCCAGTCTGATTTTGTAGGCCTATATGTGTATGTTCTGTGCTTCGTAACCGGAAGGTGGCGGGTTCGAATCTGCCTCAAGCCACTACGTAGCGTCCTTGGACAAGTAGCTCATCCACATTTGTCTGTGAGGAAGGCAATGGGAAATTTTCTCATGCATAAAGCCGGTGGACCTGCCTTCGGGCAGCGAACTCTTCGTCGTCGTCGTCATCGTCGTCATATATGGATCAATGTTTGCGTGGGTGTATGTGCTCAGATATTTATAAAGCGCCTTTAAGGACCTGTTCAAAGCAGAACTCTGTTCTACATTTCACCATAGAAACAACAACACGGTGATAATTCTTTCATAGGCCCCTTACTGCACGGCGTGCACGCTAAATGGTCTGAGCCATGGGCACTGGGCTTATCAAACAATATGGCCATGGGTTTACATTATAGGCCTCACAAACAAACGAAAACATGGTCGTAACTCTTTCAAAGGCCCTTTAGTTTTCTTAGGCCCTCGACACCCCTTGGCTAACGGAATAATAGGACCCTGGGCAAAATTATCCTGATATGGATTTACACAAAATCCCCAATTGAGTTTCAAGTGCATTTAAACAATGGACTGCGATGCGAATCAAAGAAGCAAAAACGAATTGACTGCAAGAGGGATACAACTTTTCTAGCAGATGACCTGCATGTATTTGGCTTTCGTTAAAAATCCTCAGGGAATCCGATAAGACGCTCTACTGCTTTCAGTAGTTTTTATCATGTGGTGCTATACAAATAGCCAGAGGCGTACCTGTTCATACGCTTAATACAATACACCATGTGACATTACATTACACAGTACTACAATCCTGCTCATTGCGCAAAACCATAGGCCTACACATAAACTAAATATATTTAGTCTGATATATTATATTATAATATATATAAAGCCTATATTATAGGCCTAATGTATTAGATCTATATTATATCATGTCTAATCTAACTAATTTGTATTAGGCCTATATTATATTAAGTCCAATTTAACAATACTATATTCCGCCCAATAATGGTATTGCTTTGCGGAATGCTTCATAGGCTGCTGGCTGCGACAACGTCCTGGGTTCGACGCTTGAGTTGGATCGGTGTGGAGTTTGCGGTGGAGATGGTTCTTCTTGTCTTCCAAATAGGAACCACGAGGTTCCGAGGTTCCAGTGGCAAGAGACAGGCTACACGCCATGTTCCGTCAACTGCGGATCAGGTAAAACCGTTAAAGCTGATGGAACAGAATATCTTGGAAATTTTCCATTCTACGAGTAAACAACTAAATTCACTTTTAGAAGAAATATAAAGCTATACATTTCAGTCGCACTAACGATTTGCCCTTAACAAGAAGGACGGATTCAGAAGACAGTTCGGATATGCCTCATTTGATTTTTGGGAAATTTAGGACACGTCACCGAATTGTCCCCCAAACCGGTTTCGGCGAGGGCTATCAACAGAAATTGTGACGAGAAAAGGGTGTGTTAATACTGCTGAAGGAAGTAAAGGAGCAAAGTAGGACAGAGTATACGATTAAGTGGCGTGCAATGCGTGGAAGTGGGCAAAAAACCGTCAACGAGCGTCGTAATCGTAATTGTAATCTCGAGATTTCTACAGCGCCCAACGAAAGCCAAGTCGCGGGAACCAGCTTATTCACAGGCTCTCAGTCAAAACAAAATAGATAGGCAAAAGGGTTCGGTTCCAGGTCAAGATCCAGGAGTCAGACAGTCAGACAGTCGGACGGCTACGGTGGATGGTGTTTGAAATTGGAGCGAGAAGAGAGATAATGGGAAGAGGAAGACTCAGGATGATTTTTGGAAAAGGAATGTTTTCCGTCTAGAGCGAAAGACTAGCGCAGAAACTGAGAGGTAAAGGTGTTGGTGAGTTTGTATGATAGGTCAGATAATTGTTGCAATTCTGGCGGAAGTCAGCAAAGGCTAATGACTAAAACAAAGTCATTCGGAATTTTGACCACTTGAAACCGTGAAATTGGTTTCTAAAGTACTGCGGTTGCAGTATGATGCCTCAAAAGTTATCAATAATTTTGCTACTTGGAAACTTGACATTCGCGTGAAAAGTCTGATGGACTAAAACCATCTTCAGAAATTTTGGGACATGAATGTACATAGGCTTAAACTTCGCTCCTCAGGCGCTAAATTGGAATGTGATCCCTCCTCGCCTCACCTGTAGAGCTGCTGGTAAACGAATGACATTTTGGAAGGACAAGATTTCAATTGGGGAACGTGGCTCCTTACTTCCTCTGTATAGAGCGATCACTGCATGTGAAAATAGAAAAATGGCCATCAATATTTCGACAGTCATTGTCTTTGTGCTTATGATCTTTGACTGTTTGCTTCTATTTGCTGGCCTATATACTATCCTTTAATTCAGGTGGCTCTGTTTCTCTGTTTTTCAAGGCGAGCAACAGATGATATTCTCGTGCAGGAATCTTAGCAGCAAAGCTACGGTTCCGGACGATTTCTGCCAATTGGCTGAGAAGCCCACACCTCGGAAACGCTTCTGTCAGGGCACGAACTGTGACGACAGCCACGCTGTGTAAGTATATGCAGATCATTCGGAGCACTCTGTCGCCAGGCCATCTTCCGCTTACGCCTAACGCTTTTGCTGTTGTTGGCCCATCTATATGGAATGAACTTCCGCTATCGCTTCGTGCAAGGGTCACTGTTGTTGATAGAGCTCAGTCAGCTTGTTGTTTAAAGACGTTCTTATTTCCCAGGGGCTCTCACGCTGGAATCGCCTCTGAGTAGTTTGTTCTGTAAGAAGCGCTATATAAATTATCAAATACAATACAATACAACAGATTTGGGCGTAGAAAGTGGATTTAATAGGGTTCGCCTGGGTCATAGGCATTGAATATTCGACTGATCGATAGACAATCGATCCTTGAGTCCGTCCATTCATCTATTCATCCATCCATCGTGCATCTATCCATACGTCCTTCTTTCTTACCTGCTTTCCTCAGCACAAAAAAGCACGTGCCCGCTTCAATGTCGAACGACTTGCTTAGTTATATTATCTACACTTTTTTCGTTTGCCTGGTTTGTTTATAAACAGTTGGATAACAGATGAGTGGAAGGAATGCAGTCGGAGTTGCGACGGAGGTCTGTCCCTGCGCTCTGTCTACTGTGTCCTTGAACTGGACGATGGAACCTTCGAACGGACAAGTGAAACTCTTTGTCGCTTCGAAAGGAAACCGGTTACGGAGAGGAAGTGCAACGAGTTCGATTGCCCCAGATGGTTCGCTGGGCAATGGTCGCACGTAAGTCACGCCCATTCAGTCTTTCTTTGGTCCTGAACCCCTTGGCAAGGGTTCCCCAAATGGTTCGCTGGGCGATGGTCACACGTAAGCTGATGCATTTCTTTCTTCTTCGGTCGCTAAGCTCATGGAGCTGAGGATTTCTTACAACCAGACCTCTCTCTGTCTCTTTGTCTCCCTGTCTGTCTGTCTCTATCTTCTCTCTCTCTCTCTCTCTCTCTCTCTCTCTCTCTCTCTCTCTCTCTCTCTCTTAGCAGCTATGATTATCATTTCCATGACCGTTGCAATTTGTGGTGGGAGTATGGAAGGAAAGACCTGTGGGTACAAGGCGAAGTAATTGGGAAAATGCAAATTATTGTTCGAGGTGACCTAAACCATTTGCTGGGAAAATTCTCCTCGTCGCCTTACAAATTGCACCCCGAACTTCACCCATGTTATAGTTACCCCGCGAAAGGTTGCCATGGTTCCAGCCATTTCGTTCTGACACAACCTTAATGTTGCTGAGACATCTGCCAATCAAAACATCGGCCAACCAATCATATCCTTTTCGCGTTCTCCTCTGATCTCTGTCACTCAACTCTCCCAGCTTCCACTGCCCTTGACCTAGCACGGTTTTGTATAATCTTAAAGGCCGAAAGCAATAGAGTTCTTTGCGATCTACGACTGTGTTTTATGCTGTCTATACAGTGCTTTATGTTGCTTAGTATTTGTTATTGTTTATTGTTCGGCTCTGTTCAGTGTTCTGTCAGCTGTGGAACTGGGATTCAGCAGAGAGCGGTCGTCTGCAAACGATCGAATACTCAGGACTGCGATCCAGCGGAGAAGCCGACAACCCGGCGCACCTGCCAATCAAGGCTCATGTGCTACCATCAAACGGGTCAGTAACCTCTCAGATGGGGCGGGGGGCAGTGGACGTACGCACCTCACCCCAAACCTCGCGAACCACTATTTTGCCTAATACACAATTACACACTTCCTGAACTCCGCTCTTTCTTCGCTGCCACTTAACTTCAAGGCGGCCGGGACGCCATCCTTCGGGTATTCTTCGCACATTCCGATTCTTCAATGCATTGTTCGCGTCTGTCGATCGGTCGGTTCCTTTAAGTGCTTCTCTGGCGGAGATTTACAAACACCTCAAGGTGATGTTTTCTACCCGTCAACATCTGAAGACTAACATGTTGCAAGACTTTCCTCTACAGAGGCTTGACTCGATCTTTCAACGGTCTATTATTATCCGCCGATGGTTATTCGTTCTCTGTTTTCGCCGACTGACCTACTGGAAACTGACCCGGCGTTCTGCTGAATTTTGAAGCGCCATAGCTTGACACCTAGTCTGTTAGAAAGAACGACTACGTGGTCAACTGGTTGAGTATTACCGGCCGTCGGGGTTCAACTCGTGCGAAATTAAAATTCAAAGCATGTAGGCCAAAATGGTCCAGAAGGTAAGGTATAATTAGGTAAGGTAATGCAAGGTAATTAGGTAAGATAAGGTAAGATAGGTTAAGATAAGATAAGACAAGTTAAGGTAAGTTACGGTAAGCTAAGATAAGGTAGGATAAGATAAGGTAAAGTAAAGTAATATGATTTAGGCGCATGCACCACAAGTACAATCAAAGAGAAAGCAACCTTTCCTAGCAGGTTTCATAACTCGAAGGTGAATTAATTATCGGCTTCGAAAGACGCGCAGAGGTTCAAACCCCGCTGTGGATATGTTATTTGGCGTTGTCCTGTACTGTAATCACGTGTATCTGACAGATTTTGAATGACGGCTGTAGATGCATTGTAGATTCGAATCCGGGTGCTCTCGAAGGCTTCGATCAGGAGTCAGAGTTCGATGCGATTCATGGCAGCGACAGTTTCGATCACCTTGGACTGTGGGGGAATTTCGATTCCAGTCACGGGATTCATCACTTCAGCGACTTAGAACGTGGAACGGAAGTGGCGGAACACGTCGCTTCGGAACAACTGGAACAAGAGGAAGGAAAGACACAGCTGGAACGGCGAGACACACTCGAACCACAACCATCAACAGAACCCCACCAAACAATGGAACACCTTCAAACACTGGAACCCCATCAAACAACGGAACTCCACCCCATAACAACAGTGGAACCAACAGAAGAATATGAATCGCAACAAACGGTGGAACCAGAGCAGACAGTGGAACCAAAAGAATTGCAACAAACGGCGAAAGCGCAGGAAACGACGAAACCAGAGCAAACGGTAAAACCACCACAAACCGTGGAACTGACAAATAAACCAACGCGTTTGTTGGAATCGACGGGAAAAGTGGAACCAGATGAGCGAACAGCGGAACCTCAGACTCCTCGCCTGGAAAGCGCGTCCTCTGAGACGGACCTTCCTGGACCTTGGGCAGCAGATGGAGATCCGGAAGATGGTTCCCCGAGGACCGACTCAACGACGGACGACTCCGACCGAAGCTACGACGAGTATGACACAAGGATCGACTCTGGAATCGACAGAGACGAAGACAAGGACGAAGACAGGAAGTGGAACACAGACGGAATCTACAGAGGAGGACCGCCGGTCGAAAACAAGACAGTAACTACCGTACCTAGGTCAGTGGGTTAGTGGGTCAGTGGGTCAATACAGGCAGCAGTTGAATCGAGAACCCACAACAAACAGGGTGCGATTTGTGCTTTGATAGCAGTGACCTATTATGACCTAATATAACCTATTATTATTATTATTATTAGTGGTAGTAGTAGTATTTATTTATTTATTTATGCATTATTTAAGCGTCACTATCTAATGACTTATCATCAGTTGATGGCGCTGAGCAACTGTGAGCGAGGAACTTGCTTAAGGTCCATACACAGTAATCGTCTAAGGGGAGGCTTCGCATCCGTACTTTCCGCGTTACAAGCCGAGTGCTCTAACCAATCGGCTACTGTACCCACTACCTACCTTGACCCATGGGCAAGGAGTAAAATATAAGGGAGGCGTATCTTCAGTGGAAATTATTCTGAACCACTGGTGAGAACCTATATACGCAGGATTGAAAAGGATTGAAATGTATGGGGGAAAATGTATCTTCGATGGGAGTCTGAACTAATGGAAGAGATTATGAAACGGGCTTCGACAACAGGCAGACAGGCGGACAGAGGGTGTAGGGCTATTCAATAGACACAGAAGTTAGCTTGCTTGTGCCTACACAGAAACAAAATGGCTTTGGCAAAGTCTTGACCATGCAGTTAATCGCAGTGGTAATAAATGTAACCAACCTTATTATATTCATTACATTTCACATCGTCGTGTTGTCAAGCACGCCTTCTTTATTGCTGTCTGGAATATAACTTTTAGGATAATATTGATTACCGATTTATCCAAAGAAATCGATTAGACGCTCAGAAATGCATCCACCAAAGAACCTAAGATACTGTATATAGAGCTCAGGTGCCTATAAGAACCTTCATCCTGTATTATATGGATCGCTTAACGTACCCGCTTATCAGTTTGGTCCTATTCTTAAGAGTGCGCTTTTTTGCGGAAAGTTTAAACCCCACTTAAATGCCTATGGGTTAAAGTCTTTGATAGTTAACCAGGTCAACCAGCCACAGGACTCTACTCAGAGCAGTTTTAGTATGCAGTGATAACCTACTTGTGTATGCCTAGTTATAAACCCAGCTATGCAATTGTGAAGATAGATTCTGTATTGATTACACAAATTTGCCCCCAACTGACAGAAGTTTCAGTCAGAACTCGAAAGTGTGTGTAGCGATGAGTTTTTCTTAAAAAATACAGTGTCTCTGCTTAATTTTACACGCCAACTCGACTTAAGAGCAGGTCACAAAGCCCCACATCTTATGCGGTATCGTTATTCGATCTGATTTGCAGCCAAGCAACCGGCGCGATACAATGCGAGTGAGCTCTGATAAGGACATAAAATCGTTCTGTTTTTAGCTTCATTGTTTCGCCTTGGGGTGAGTGCAGTGCGAGTTGTGGTACGGGGGTTCGGAAGCGAAAGGTCGTCTGCAAGGTCCTTCTCGAGCCAGCCAAGGTCATTGTGGATCTTCCGGACTACAGATGCGAAGGTGAGGATTCTACTGCTACTGACGATGATGTTATAACGACGGATGATTTTTCCTCTGCTAACGCTGTCTCGTCATTAATAGGCTATGTCTGTAGTTTTTACGACGGGTCATCATCTGTCTGATCCAGAGAGGATTTGAGCTTGGAAGCGGTGGGGGAAGACCTATAGACAGGAGCGAAATATAACGGAGAAAATGCATCTTAAACGGGAGAATTATTAGGAGGGGAAAGTTTAAAGAGTTATGAACGAATTTGACATGTTTCAGCCGTCATGTGATTTGCCTCTGGCCTAAACTTCGTGTGCATCTTAGAATACATTTTCGAATTAATTTTTTTTAAATTCTGTTTCTTCCTTAAAGAAAAACCTCAAAACTCACTATTTCTCACTGGCTTTTCAACATCTAGGTATCTAAGTGCACTATCATCTGGAGGATGACTATAGCCGCCACCCTCTGATTAAATATTTCTGTGTGACTTTGTGTGTATCAACAATTTTCGCAGCGGGGTAGTTGACAGAGTCATGAAACAATCTAGTTACTTAAAAAAAAAACTTACTTACTTACTTCAGGACCGAAACCCGACGTCGAAGACTACTGCCTTCTGAAGAAATGTTCCATCTCACCATCGGTCAAAACCTTCAACTGGGTTCTTATCGGCTACGGGCCCTGCAGCAAAACCTGCGCAGGAGGTAGACTTTTATAAATACGGACCATATCTAAATGCAACGCAATGCTTTGTGTCAGCATTAATTTCTATGGTTGAGCTGTGGTGGATGGCGCTGGAAAAAGTGGGCCTCTGCGCCACTCGTGGTGTATGAGCTTGAGTGCAGTTTGTATATATATATATATATATATATATACATATCTGCTTAAATATAGATCTTTAATCAGTAGTTGGTTAGTTCTTCGTAGTGGTGACTGTTGATAGGTGATAGGAGATGTTTCTCTGAGGGAAGAAAGATACTGATGCGAAGAGAAAATGAAAACAATGTAATGTTTAATGTAGAAATAAGGCACCTTATCTTGTGCCTAAGTTTTTAGGCGGCTTTTACGGCAGCGATGTTAGTCGAGGAGATTAGGGACGGACACATTGCATACAATTAATTGAAATTATAGTTAATGCATTTCATTGTTCTATGATACACTACTATACAAGACAAGATTTGTCAGTCGAGAAATGCAGTCCCTTAGAACACCGCAGTACACGCCATTACATTACATTACACTGACTGATAGCCACGTGCAGAGTCCCTCTGGGTGGAAGAGGTTTTGAGCAAAGAGAGGCACGTAAGAATTTAAGTTCACGACGAGTAAGTAAGTACTTCTATGTGACATAAGTCATGCATCGCTGTCGTCATGTTTGCCTGACATCTCGATGACCCTGTCTAGGTTTCCAAGAGGCGGAGTTCAGCTGCCTTCGTGTTCCCGAATACTACAAAGTGGAGAAGATACGATGCCTTCGACAGGCCATCCCCACCAAACGCCCTATGCGACCTTGCAACACGCAGCCGTGCCCTCCTAGGTAATACTGTACAGAGTATACATATACTAAACAAATAGAGTATGCAATACAATACTGCTTAATCTCATTATTTATTCAGTAACGCACTGAGTCTGTAATCCAACGATTGCGGGTTTGTGCCTACTGAGCAGACTCCGTGCAATAACCCTAGACAAGTTAGTCTTGCAAACTTGTCTCACGCATCAGATTCAGGTTTTATTGAGCTTGGTTGCGTAAAAGGCGCAGTAAATAAATAAATAAATCTTATATTATAGCCCGTTTTATGTAGCGCTACGACCTAATGACAAAATATCGCGCTGAACAGTTGTGCGTAAAGGACTTGCTCAAGGGATCCTCCCACAATGACACGATGGCAGCATATTGCCTTTCACGTCTGTGTTCGGGGTTTGAGTCCCGATGCGTCGTGTGAAAATGATATTTCGTTGTCAAGATATTCGACCTGCAAGAAAAAGCGAATAATTGTATTTTACCGTATTATTGTTTTGAGTTTTCCTTCATAATTTAAATCCTTGAGCCACTAATGAAGCTGACCACCGTTAGTGAGCAGTGGTAACCTATTCATAAAGCGATAGAACTGAAGTGTGTGCATTTGCGAAGGCAATTCCTTTTCTTTTCACGCAACTTGACTCTAATATTCACTAAATTCTGAATTTTTCAGTCAAAATTCTTTTACAATAACGGGATTTGTGAAATGAAGGAATTTTTCTATAAAATATTCTACCCGCAAATGTACAGATCTTCTTGTTCCGTAGGTGGAATTGTGGCGGTTGCGGTCTGGACCTAACCTTGTAGGGCGAGGGTGACTCCAATCCAGGTCTACTCTCCGAACCACCCACATAACTGACCCTTTTACTTTCTACTTAGAATGGTTGTTCTGCACGATTTAAAATATAACAATCAGACAAATGCTAACCAAAAACTTAGATATGAACTATTATTTTATTTCTGCATTATTTAGATAAAAAATATGTAGCTAAATTACGTTTAATACCTCGTGGTCGGTCTGCCCACAGAAACGAGTTATCTTCAAATTCTTAGCGACAGATCTTTCTGTAAAAATGCTCATCGTGGAAATGTAAAAAAATTCTTGTTGCGCAAGTGGAATCCGTTTACTTCAAAATTCTTTAAAATGACGGGCTCTGTGCAGCGATAGTTTTATTTATGGAAATGTTCTGCCTGTAAATTTACCGATCGTCTCAATTGTTTCGGCAGGTGGCATCCTTTGGCATACGGTCCGTGTTCTGCGTCTTGCGGTGGAGGTCAGCAGGTCAGGCAGCTCCAGTGCGTCCAGGATCACACTGACCAGAGAACACGCGTCTCGGAAGCGCAGTGTCCAGAAGCAGCGCCACCTACTGTCGCATCCTGCAATCTCATCCCGTGTCCGGCCAAGTGGACAATCGACAGCTGGTCAGAAGTAAGTAGTGAACACAAAGCGCAACATGGTCACCTCAGAGAGACTCTTAAGAGACCAGTATCAGTGTTCTGATGTTACCAGAATTCATCATCAACTGGAAATTTAAAGTCAATGCTCAAGGGAATATTTTCCAAAACGCCATTCGACGACTCTGTTTCATACCAGGGACTGTAGCGTTCACTCGATCAAAAACACACAGTGTTTAATTTTTCATGGTATATTAATAAACTAAACGAACAGTTCAATAATTACAATTTTGACTCACTGCAGTTTCTCAACGCACGAAGGTATCGACGACCCTTTATAACTCAGCTTACCAACAGAGAACAGGACAGACTGACTACTAGGGTCGATCGAGGCAACAAAATGCTATGATCTACAGTATTAAATGCAGCACTCAAATCAAGAGATATAAGAAGAGATACTTTGCCAGAATCCAGTGAATGAAACCATATTGTTAAGTGTGCCAGTGAGAGCAGAATCAGTTGAATGGTGATTACGATAAGCCGGCTGATCAGGATTAAAATTTGGAGATGTTTTTGCCCCTGAAGACGTAACGAGAAACAGGCGTCCAAGCAGTTTAGAGATGTTATTCAGGTTGGAAATAGGTCGGTAATCAGCTGGACAGCCGTTATCTAGATCAAGCTTTTTAGTAGAGGTATCACATGTGCAGTTTTAAAAGCAGAGGGAAACGGCCTTTGTAAAAAGAGAGATTAATCAGATGGGCAATGAGGATGGAAAACATTAGAACAGAATTGTAAAAAGGAAGTTGTAATGCAGAAAATTATGGCGGTTTAGGTGGAAAATTTGCAATAAGTATAGTGATTTCCTGTGATGTAGCGGGAGGTAAGATAACATTTCTTGCTATTTGTTTTTCATTTCTATCTCCGCCGAGTTCGAGGGATTTCCGTATATCTCTTCTCTTTGTTTGTTGCTGCTATCGTTAAAAAAGCATTGTTTACAATCGGATGTAAAAGAAGAAAAGGCCAAAAATCAGTAGGAAATTTACTTTACAAATGGCTAACAACACCAGTTATCTGTGCTAAATTAAAACGCAATACTCTACTTTATTCTAGATCCTAATATTATTGACGATGTGGTTTTCCTGTGCAGTGTTCCGTGACCTGTGGTCAGGGAATTCAGATGCGGCCAGTCAGGTGTGAACAGAAGCTATCGGCGTATCAAATGGTCGTTGTCGACGAAGTGTCCTGCTGGCAGCAGACGGATAAACCAGAAACGGAGAGGCCATGCGAGGCGGGCAAATGCCACGCCATAAATACACTGTCTTCCACGTCTTCCGCCATCCTGTCCGAACACCTGCACTTCGTTCAGGTCAAACCGTTGGCTCAAGTGCCACTCCTTATTGGCACCAATGCCTCCGTGATCGCTGGCACGTCCATCGTCATCCATTGTCCTCTGGCCAAGAACTTCAGTCGTCTCAGGGTCATCTGGAAGCGATACGACAAGGTCATCGACCCAAAGAAGCGACGACGCGTTCGAGTAGATAAACACGGCAGTCTTCGAATCCGCAACGCTCGACGGACGGATAAGGGCGTCTACTCATGCCTCGCTGGTCACGATTCCGCCAACGTCACGCTTCGATTCCACGAGATCGCCGAGTCACTTGGTCAGCTGAGACTGCGCCACAACCTTATCCTCGAGGAGGAGGGGGAATTCCCATTTACCGAAGACTTCATGAAGACCTTTTCATTCGAGGTAAACAAGTTGTTCGCAAGGTCCCGCAAGGCGTCGTTTTCCGGTCAGTTCATCTTAAATCGGATGTCTGCGGCCGTCGTTCCGCTTCAGTACGTTTCGTTCAATTGGTCACCGTGCTCAGCCGAGTGTGGCGGCGCGGGAATCCAGAGCCGTGACGTCGTCTGCGGAATAACGGCCGACCAGTTCTTGCTGGATGTCGACGAAGGATACTGCGCCGATCGACGCCTCCTGAAGCCGATTGCGGACAGGGATTGCGGATTCGAGATGTGTCCTCACTGGGAACCGGGAATCTGGAGCGAGGTTGGACATTGCGCGTGTCCTTGCTACATCGTCATCATCGTAGTTATCATGTTGTTGTAGTTGTTGTTGTTGACGATGATGGTGATGATAATGACCATCATTGTCATCATTATCATCGTGTCGTCATTGTTGTCGTCATTGTCATCATCTTTATCATCAACATTGTTGTCGTCATTGTCATCATCTTTATCATCAACACTATGATCATCAGCATTGCCTTTGCATTAGTTCTCGTTGTCATTGCCATCATCATTATTCTCTTTGTCGTCGTGATTTTGTCGGCGTCATTAGACATAGAACAACTGTTCCAGTGATGGAAAGTAGCCAGGGCAGACAAGACAAGCAGATTAACCGTTCTTATAAGCAAGGTTTTAGACTCAAATGAGCTAAATTTCTTCATAGGGCCTAATAACCTTGCTTTCACATTATGAATTGAGCCAAGTAAATAGAGATCAAGAAGATAGTCAAATCGGTCAAGAGCAAAGCTCTCGTTAATTTCTGGGCTTTTATATGACTGTCGAATTGTGACTGTGGCCTTTAGCTTCTGCTTCGAATTCTTACAGCCATTGGAGTCGATCAGTTTACACCTGGAGAAGGATGCCAAAATAGGTCCCTTAGGTGACTTTCTCTGACATCATAACTTATATTGCTCCGCCACAACGCAAAACATCAATCGATGGCCAAAATCCAGGAGAGATTCTAAGGAGGATAAGCTCTCTGAAACAGACAGGGAAGGCGGTAGACTTCTAAAGAGACCACTGGATGAAACCAACTCCTCCCAGTCTCTTTCATATGTAGCCACCTGGTGTTATCTGTGATCATCTACAGCTATCTTTTGTCATCTGTGGTTATCTATGGTCATTTTTGTCCAGTGTTCAGACGAAGCCTGTTCGGCAGTGGCCACTGGTCAGCGACGTCGTCCGCTCTTCTGTTTTTCGCCGAGTGGTCAACAAGTGGACCCCGTGAAATGCAGGGATCAACCGAAGCCAAAGGACGTGGAAGAATGTCCACACGACAACTGCCAGGCTGTCTGGAGACCATCCAGCTGGACACAGGTTCGACTGCGCAAATGTACAACTGTAAAGTAACGTAACTTAATCCACTGCACTGCAAAGGAAAATTTGTAACGGCGCCTGTTGCTCAAGAGAAACTGTTTATCTATAGGTGCAGATGTAAACTGATGTAATGTAATGTGATGAGGACGCGAAGTAAGGTAAATAGTCTTGAATCGCTGGCGAAATATAGACAGAAAAAGAACAAGAAATTCATCTTGGTTTCTCTCGCCAATCGGAATTCGACCCGGTTTCTCAAAGGGACTATGATTTTGGATTGCGATTTTGACTTGAAGAGACCATCGACTGATGCCTTGGGCATTATGATAACGGCGCTATAGAAGTCTTTAAATTAGATTAGATAATGCAGGTTGTATGACAGATTGTTCCAAATTGAGGGACCGACCAAGGCTTAGCTACGTATCGTTTTGCAAAGCGGAAGGGAAACGACGAAATCATCTCTCGCTGCGGGGCGTATTATATCTGTGTAAGCTAGTAATATCGTTAAGTGTAGTGTAATCTTGATAAACCAAACTGCCCAGCTAGACCTAGGCCTGTGTCTACTCAGAAATGAATAAGAAAAGTACAGGCGCTAATTCTTCTGCACACATATGTAACTTCTTGAAGTCATGTATGTGAGGTACGTAAATACAGACAAATAAATGACTTCATACAAGCATACATACAAACATACATACGTGCATGCATACATACAAATATACATACATACATAGATACATACATACAAATATATATACATACATACATACATACATACATATATATACATACAAACATATATATACATACAAACATATATACATACATAGATACATACAAACATATATACATACATTCATACATACATATATACATACATACGTACATGTGTGCTTCTGATGGCAGTGTTCCGTCACCTGTGGAGACAATGGATTCAAGACCCGAAGTTTCCAGTGCGTCTGGAGGTCAACCAAAAGGTCAGCCGGCGCCCTCTGCCAAATTCAGCAGAGACCAGCCTCAAGGAAACCGTGCATCGCACCACCATGTCCACAGACAGGTAGGACACGGTGCCAGACTCACCAGAGGCATCCATCCATGACCCTTGTTCCGTATTGCAAAGTAGAAGAGGAGGCGCTCATTTCCAACTCTTCGGCTCTTGGTCTGCATTGGACGACCCCCAAGGTCCTGGACACGGGCCAATGCATCGCAGGACTTCCCACCTAGTACCACACATAGGTACCAAATTATACTACTTTGTGGCAGCGACAAGTGTTCGCAAACAACTTGTTCAGGATCCGCTCTGCAGGCTCGAAACTATAATCGCTGCAGTAAACACTAGGGGTTATTTTCCTGGGAGTTATTGTCCACGGGGGTTATTGGCTGGCAAGTATATCCTAGGGGGTCATTGGTCGGGAATTATTGGGTGGAGGTTATTGCCAAGGAGGCTATTGGCCGAATATCCCGTGCCGCACATGCATACATACATACATATTTTTTATATAGTATATACATACATATTTTTTATATAGCGAAGATTTATGGTGCTTTTACTTTGCAGGTTGTCGTGACGAGTCCAAATACTGCCAGATGATCCCTGTGCTTCAGCTGTGCCGTTACCAACAGTACCGTCAGGAATGCTGCCACTCCTGCAGTCACCTGCACATCAACTACCCCACGGAGACCACGATTCAGCTGCCGAGATAATCCGGCGATGGGATGGGGGGGGGGGGGGCTGGAGGCGATAATCTCTGGTGGGGGATGATCTGAATCCGACTGACAGCGGAGATGATCTCTGGTTGTGGGATTATCCACTTCAACCGATTAACAGAAGACTTCAGAGGCAACTGTGCAGTTCGAACGGAGTCATCTTAATTTATTTAAATGTCCAGTTTCTTAGTTAACATTCACTTCCACAGAATGGGTTAAAACCTTCAAAATGCAACGCTTGCTGTATGCACAAGTAACAGTGCAATGACATTTGTCCGGCAAATGCCCTAGTCTCCAGCCGTCTTGACTATTGTAACTCGCTTCTTGATGGCTTTTCAAAAGCTAACTTGATGAGTGAGGCCACAAAGAGACCAACCGTCACAAAAACTCCGCAGTATCAACATATATCTCTCGTCCTAAAATCGTTGCACTGGTTACCTATAGAGAAAAGAATAATTTTTAAGACCGGGCTAATTGTCTTTAAGTCTGTACATTTTAGCCAATCTCACTATCTTCGTCTCACGCTGAAGCTTAAGCTATGTAGCTACTCGACCAGGTCCTCTGACTGTCTCACTCTGACCACACCGAGGTCAAGGACAGCTCTTGGTGAGCGTGCATGCTCCGTTGCTGGCCCCAGACTCTGGAGCTTACTTCCGGCAAACGTTCGCTCTGCAGACTCTGTTTTGGCCTTTAGAATTCGACCAAAAACCTATATATTCCTGGATTCATTTCCTCCATAGACTGTTTCTTCTGTCTCTTCTCGTATTTTCCTCTTGGCTTTTGACCAGACTGGCCCAGAATTTTGAGTATTATAAAAGTGGTGCTATAGAAGTTCTTGGATTACGTGGCGATGCAAAGTGAATCTGAACGCTAACTAGTATTATATGACAGAAATTATTGCGAAAATATCATGTTTACCGAATTTCAGTGAAGCACCGACAACTATAGCATCTACGCATAGAGGCGTATATATAAAGGCATGTTCTTCTCATGCTGAAGTCGTAGGGAGCGCGTATCTGTATATGCGATATAACGACGTGTCCTATTAACAGCATATGCTTGCATGTAGGTTTCATGCTTTATTTAATTTAAAAGTCATAGAGAACAGCTGTATGCTTTTCTTGAATGTATTTCTGTGTACTGTATTACAAACGTTTCAACGTTTTCAGAAAGCAGTCTCGAAGGCCTTAGCCAAGTAGGCCTACACTTCGAGCATGCTTCTGGTATACCCTAGGTTTTCTCAGACATTTGTTTGGGCCCATAGCCGGCCCGCGTTACGCCACTGGTAGTCGGCTGTGGGTCCAATGTGGTCCGAAGAAATGTGGCTGTCAGAGTTATAGCGAACAAATTGCATGTGCACGCACTGGTAATTCTGTTTATGCTGGGACAAATAAGTCCGCGGCCCTCCGCCGCGGAAGGTTACATTTATTACCAATGTGAAAAGTGTTGTAATGGCCAATTTGCTACGTAGGCCTAGTCTATGTGTTTTTCTAAAACTGCGTGTTTGTCAGATTGTATATGGCCTATGCCATGCGCTTCTGTAAAAGATAACAGTTCTCGTAAAACGAACTACTCCTATCTGTCATTTTACTCTTTATTTAATTACTTGACTCGCTCCTGTTCCAGACCCAAATGGATCATGTTCCGAGTAGGCTTATATTGCGAGCATTCAATACTCAGTGAACGCGGAAGAAGCCTTATGTAATGGGCGAGCAGCAGGCATGTGTGGTGATTTCACTTAATACACGCAATCGTTTTGAAATTGTTAGGCTTACTGTAGGCCTGAGATGTCACTGGCAATTGTCTCGTTCGGTTGTGATGCAAGTAAAGTACTATGCTATAGTAGCCCTTAGGCCCTATGTAAAGAATATTTAATCTGTAGCACTTCTGAAAGCAAGCCAGTGTGAGTGTACGTGCGTGTGTGTGGTAAAATTATCCAGGTGAAATTGAAGCCAGCAGGCCTATTCAGAAAACCAACCGAGCAGAGAATCGATCTATGTTGAAGGCCGTTTTGAAATGGAAAGGTTTCAGATTAAGAGTGGCTTAGAAAGTGCAGGAGTGCGAGAATTCATGAGGATGAGCACTATTATAGACAGACCACTGGGAGCCACTCAGATAGTTTATCTGTTGGCTCTACGCACGAATTGGATAGGTGATTTCAGCTCCAAGCATTTTCCAGAGAGGAGGCAAAAGCTTATGAAGTGGGTAAATCAGTCTACTTGGTGCTCCCAATAATATGGATCAGTTTACATCAAAATTTAGAGCTACAGTTGAGGCAAGTAGACATTTGCTTGCAGCGAGTCGCTTGCATTCGGCCTAAGTGCATGCGGGCGTTTCAGTTTGTTACGCTACCCCGATATCCCTTTTCGGCCTTTATCTTGACGGTCTGCTCCCAACCGATCTGCCCTTTGAGGCTGAGAACAGTCAGTAAAAGACAGAAGCAGAAGCGTGCATAATGAATGGGAAAATGGTCCTAATGGCCATTCATTAAGGAAGTCGGCAGAGGGAAAAGGGCAAAGTCACTGAAATGTGGACAAATGCAGACGGAGGGGGGTCATGCCCAATGCGAACGTCTGCATCCAAAATTGGTACATAGTTATTTCAGGCCGTCAACAATTTTCTGGGAAATTTAAGTAGTCCCCATACAGTCTTTCTTACTTGCCTTTAAAGTTTAGGATCCGCCAGTGCACGATTCATTCTAATGACTAGAAAACACCAGGACTAGGCCTACAGGCCCTATGCTTGTAGGCCTATTTGCGATACTCCTCGCTGTGTTCTGAGTTATGAATAACAGTGCAACACAGAAAACTTTCACTGCTAGGTACTTTAAAACGTTCTTATTAAAGAATTGTTAACCTTTTTAAAGGAATGTGTATTCGAAATCGCCGACACATCCGGATGGTCGTGTCTTTCGAATGAGGCTGACGAAAATAGTTACGCTTGTGCTAAATCATGTCCTCTTTCGGTGTTTCATTTTCAGATATCTGTGTCATTTGAAGTCGTCTGTGACGGACGTCCGCAAAATGACCTTCTTTGAACCTTTCTCTCTTCACTTGTACGCATTACCTTCCCCTCTCCTTTGTGACGCCCGCACTTCAGTGCTAACTGTGCCACAAGGGTGGGGTACTTCGTTACTGCCGATGGCGAACAAAGGAATTCTATATATCATGATATATATAATGATCCCTGTAAGCTGACATCCTGCTTGGATTATGACTGCAGATGAAAGAGACCCAAGCAATCTCCCTCAAATATGCATCCGACTGATGAAGCTCGGTAGCCAACGACAGATGATCCGAGGTGCAAATAACCTACTTTTTTTAAAAGGAAAGTTCAAGTATTTTTAAATTTTGTAAGTTTTATTGTTTATTTACCAGACGACGTAAACACAACCACGAAGCCGCACAGCAGATTTAACTCAGAGTTCAGTTCCACGGTAGTCTAGTCGTTAGTAGGCCTACAGCCGAGTCGGATTCGGTTTTTAAAAGTCGGTATCGGTTTTTCTCGGTATTTTTTCAAAGTCGGTTTCGATGTTTCTAAATATCGCCACACCGGTATCCGTTTTCGGTGTTTGTGTTCTTCATGCCGCAAGTTTATAGTCCGACTTTGCTGTCGTGCCTTGTATTTCTATACTTCGAAACTGTACCGTGCGCAGTGTTGTTTAACTGTAAACAAATTGTTGGCCTATGTCAAAAATATTAAAATTGTATTTTGTGTTCAACTCCATGTGTTATCAGTTCTTAAAATGTCTGCAGTCCTGTACACGACGCCCCATAAGGAATGAAGCAATAGGCTTATATTGAAGCGTCACCTGTAATGCTACAATATATGCTCAATATATTTGCCAAGCAAGTTCTTGGTTTATTTGTCGTCCGAACATTGCGATATGACATAATGACACTGATGTGAAATAATTGGGTTTATAGTCCGGGAAATGTGAAATAATTGGGTTTATTGTCCGCGATCCAACTTCCACTCCTCAGTAGGTCCACGCCATTTACTCTAGAATAGAGATGGGATGTTACTATTAGTTTTTCAGTAACGGTAAGCGTTTAACGAAACAGTCAATCAGTCAACATCAACAATTCTAACAATGTTAGGGAATGTTCAGTAAACGAAAAATTATTTAAGCGAAAATACCATTTTGATATTCACACTGTATATAGGCCCTATCGACTTTTCAGTTTTATCGGTTTCTTGTAGGTCTATTCGGTTTTCGGTATTTTTCAGCTTTTCGAATGCCGACTTCGGTGTGGGTTTCGGTTTTCTGAATATCCATATATCGTTTTGGTACCGGCTAAGGCGACCCACAACCAGTGGTTAGTGTGCTGGACTTTCAGTCGAAAGGTCAGCGGTTCAAATTCTCGCCAAGGTAGAAATTTGTTTTGAGATTTCGGCTCCATTTGTGCTCCCTAGCTACGATTACACTGACTGGGGTAAGGTCAGAGGGCGAGGGAGAAGGCTGGCCACCTGCCCTCATCTGCCGAAGCTAAGAAAATGTAGTTGCTAACACTTCATATCCAACACTGCCTGAAGGGGGCTACCTGAAGCGACTGCTCTTTTCTTCTCATTGCCGCGGTGCACTCTGGTCCAGCATGGTCTGCTTAAGCAGCGCACTTGCCGCGATGTTAATTAAGTACAAATTGTTCACAAAATATAAAAAAATTCGATTTGCCTTTTTCATTTCTACCAAATAAGAAACAGAAAAACTTACTCCGGTGGTTTTTCTGGTTTACAGCCTACTTGCAGCAGTAAAGTGCAACCCAGCCATCACACACACTATCGGCGAATGATTGTACATCTGATCAGTCCACAATTTACATCTACATCATGAATATCGAAATTAATAGAATACACAAGTATAAACATTTGTCAAATTCCGTGTCAGCGTGTACACTTATTTAAGCCAAAACAGGAATAAGTTAATGTAGCCTACACAGGGCCGTTTTAAGGTCGTCGTAGGCACTAGGCACTCTCGCATTCGTAGGCCCCAACTGCCAACTCTCTGCATTAGAGCTAAACACAATGAAAACGACTTAATACGGGAAATGACATTTGAGGACATTATATGTGATTTTGCTAATGCAAAGAGCTGCAAAGTTAACATAATGCAGCACAGCTTAACTGAAACGGTTTCAGTACAAACTCTAAGGTTGTTAAATTTCTATTTCCTTTTTCTATTTTTGGGTCAATCAGTAAATTTTTTTTCAATATCTCATTTTTGACTTTCATAGGCCTCTATAAAGTTCGTAGGCCCTAGGCACACTGCCTACTGTGCCTAATGGATAAGACGGCCCTGAGCCTACAGTGCCATTGCTAAGAAAAGCGTAAATGTGAAATATACATCGCACACTCTGCAATATGCCGATATGTAATATACGACACACCACTAGACTGCCTCCTTGCCTTCCTGCCTGCCTACCTCCCTCTCTCCCTCCCTTAATACTGTTAGTATCATTACCACTGTACAGATTCAAGTGTGGTTTCAACCAAGACAACCTGGATTAAATGAAGTTCCTCATAATTAATGTTCCTCTAAATTTCAATCAAAATCACAAATTATACAGGTAAATTCAAAAGTCTGAAAGATATAGTTTGACTAAATGGTCTGGAGTGGCAGGGTAACCAGTCACTGGACAACTTCCTTTCTCCTGAATATATCGGAATATGCAAGGGTAGCAGAAGACATACCTGAATAACGACAACAAAAAACATTAATAAGCCAACTGTAAAAACAGTCTTACGTCTCACATTAAAATTATTTGAATTCCACTGAATCCTGTGCACAGTCAGTGGTTAGCATGTTGGACTGTCAACCCAGAGGCAGGGGGTTAGAACCCACACCACGGCATAAAGATATTTCAAGGTATATTCCATGTGCTCCATAATGAACTCGGCCACAAGATGTATACATTGACTGCAAACAGTTAAGGCATTAAAGAAGAATGGCCACCTGCCATCACATACGAAGTCTAAGAAGAATTCGCTAACACTTTAAGTCCATGGCTGCTTCTCAAGCTAGTTTAAGGAACCGCTCTCAACTTTCTCCTGAAGTGAAAATTCTACCAAGTTCAAGTTCTGAAGAATTTAATCGAACTCTGATTCAGAATGGCACCAGAGTTGCACCAGGTCTTACAAAGTTCTTTTCTCCTCATTCGGCATGCGTCTGATCATTTATATAGTGCCTCAAGGGTAATACAATAACGTGTATGTGTGTATGCATCAATTTATATAGCACTGAAATATGTTTATCTGAAATATCTAAAAAGGTGCATCTAAAGCCAAAAAGTTTCTTAGCTAATTCTGGTGGTGGGGCATTTAGCACCACTCGGCCGGCATCCATTGATTTTATTGGGACTTGGCAAATAAGATTCAACAAATAACTATGCAATTAACAATCTCCAACTATAATGTTCAAAAACAAATATTATCATGACCAAATATCAAGAGTGAAAGAGGTATCATAGGTGCAGCTGCAGCAGATTCCAGAGTAGAGGAACAGAACAGACCTTCAACTGGAAGAGTATCCACCCGGTGGAAGAGCAATAACTTACCCAGTAACGGACAGCACAGTGTCGTTGGTCCTCAGTCGGTTGCACAGTGGACAGATAGTCACAAGTTTAGGAAGGTTTGTCATTGCACGTTGCTAAGAAACACAACAAACGTAAATGTAACTAAATGCAGCAAACATTTATATTGTGCCACAGTTATAAAAAGCCTAAGTGGCTGCGGTAAACGCAGATAAACTTTAAACCTTAATCTTGAATTTGATTTTGACTGACAGTGGAGATGGATCAGACATGTGGAATATTTAAGCCCGATAGCAGTCATAAAGTTTTCTTCTTATTCACAACTTGTTTCCTCCACCTGCTGTTTCCATGCTTTCTCAGATTTCCCTCTTGCTTTTTGACTGGACTCATCTTGAAAAACCAATTTTCCTTAGCAGGGACCATCGATCGACGCCTTAAGCATTATCACAATGGCTGTATAGAAATTCTCAGGTTATTTATGATTATTTCGTTTGGTAAATTCCCCTTTCCTTACTTTCATCCTTTTCTGGAGCTTTCATCCGGGTGAAAGAGAACACTTCATAGTTTACAGAAAGAATATCTCTGCAGGAGCATTGTAAACATCTTAAGATAAGTGTTCATGCATAAGCATAAATGAAATGAGAAAACAAGGCAGTATACTCCAAATGTTGGGACCATGAAGTAATAGGGCTGAACACAAGAATTGTGCTTCTAGGGATACTATATAATTTGAACAGGTATGATAAAATGCTACCTTAGGACAGTCAGGCTTTGGTAAGGCCAGCAGAGACCTGGCATCATGGTCCCGTGCATACCACCAATCCAAGAACTGCAAGAAGAAGATTCCTACTGACAGACCAGTAGATAGCGTCATGGAAACCACAGATGCTGACTTGGCAACCAACACCGTCAGAGCCTCCCACCATCTAGTAATGGATAAAAGCAACATGGTAAAGTATGGTAATGGTAGTTTAACTACTCATCACTGTCTTTAAGTTTGTACTTAAAGGCATCTTGGAATGAAGGTTCTTACAGCAGACGCACTGAGAAGAGCAATCCATGGCAGGTGATTACCACTGCTTTGGCAAACCTCCCTGTTAAGGGTCTGAATCCTCGCTAAGTCAAGCAAAATTAAAAATGCCTTCTTAAACCTCATAAGTCAATTAGGTAAGTTTTCACATTGTTGAACTGTAGCTGCATGACTGCTGGATTGTGTTTTAGTTAAAAGTTCTGTCAGCTCAATCACAATGCCTTTAAGCACTATTGTTCATAGTGGTACATAATACCATTATTATTACACTTCACTGCAGCCAACCTCTCCTATTGAATTTTTTTAGTTTTCGTGTAGCTTGCTCAAATGTGTGTACTCTGTTAAGGGTACTATACTAAATGATCATTGGATTTACAAAAATTCTTATATCAAAAATTTTTAAACTGGAATTAAGAAAAAACGTTTAACACGAAATTCGGTTAAATCAATTGTTCACACTAGTCCCCTACATTTTGTGCTAAATGATTTGCACTGTATGTAAGCATGAAGGTAATAATTGATTTGTGCCTAAATTTACTGTACCCAACCTCATGCTGATGAAGGCAATAAAATTATGTACCAATTACGGTTGCTTACTTCATGGCTGCCAACTTTGGCTGATGAATGCACTGAAATACCTCTTGTCCTTCATTAAGTGAGCAAGGCTTGGACCAGTTGACCTTAGCGAAAACATATCCAGGTCCTCTTGTGTCAGGTTCTGGAGCAGAACTCCAGCCAAGCGCAGGAACGGAGAGTGATGGAGACTTTTTCCAAAAACATATGCCAACTGATAAACAAGAAATGTGCCTTGCCAGACAGCATGCAGCACTGGATATATGACCAGAAATGCACGGCACAATCTTCGTTTCAAGGAATCCTGAAATATTTCGCAACACACACACACACACACATGTATGTTTCTGAACATTTAAGAACCTCTGAAAGGCACTATGTAAACAGACATGTTGTTGCAACAATCAATAAATCAATTATATCAATCAAAACCAATTAACATATTGATTTAATCAATCTAAATTAATCAGTCAACATACTGTTAAATCATTCAGTATAACTGTCTCTTTCAGTTGATATGTTGTTATATCAATCATTGTATCAACTGTACAAATCAATCATTGCATACAGCGATGATCGAAATATGGCTGTCATTTATTGAATTTGCAGCATTGCTTCCTTGGTGTTTCTTTTTCTATAACTGTGCACGATTTGGGTGAGGCTTCGGACCAGGAATTGACCTTCTCGTGTGGGAACAGTACGTCAAACATGCTTTTATCACATGTGTCAGATTCGCACAATGCAATCGCCATTCACTTACAACTCAAGCCGCCATGACCCTGATGCACGCACTCATATGCACCAGGGTTGATTATGGCAATGCTATTTCTGCAGTGCCAACTCATTCCTGCATTAACCAAACTGCAGTCTATCTTAAACACTGCACACCAGTTGATTGAAGGTATATCTAAGTTTGGGCATGTATCCAGTTTCATGCAGATGGAATTGCACTGCTTGCAGATGCCCAAGCACACTGAGTTTAAGAACTTAATGTTTATGCGTTATCGCTTTGATCCATTTTATCTGCAAATGTACATGGTTTTCTATGGCAACTGTATGGCCTCGACCATGCTCATTTTTCAATGAATTTGTCTGGTGAGATCCTTCACCACTGCTACCCATCTGAATGGGTACCACGCCAGTTAAGGTGACTGTGTACAGGAGCTGTGTGTCTTGTTCTCATCTGTTCCTGGCCTTTCATCCCTTTGCTCTGCTGTACAGGGTGATCTGGTAGTTCTCCTGGCACAAACTTCCACAGTGCACCACAGAAGCTTCACCGCGGTTGGTTCAACTTTCTGGAACAGGCAGTCTAGCACCCTATGACAAGAGGTCTTTGGTCTTTCTTTACCTCTATTCTGCAAGCGCTTGAAAACCATTTTCTTTGATCCTGTTTTCTATTCTTAGGTTGGGAGTGACCCTGATGGGTCTGTCTTACAGATATGCTATATAAATCTGTGATTACAATTACAATACACACACAAATTGTCAGCACCATCCACTGTTGTCTTTTCATTAGATCAGGGCACAAGACCCACACAACAGACATTAATATTTCACATGTATATAAGTTCATATATATAAATATATCTGTCCATTTCCATGAGACATCAGGCAACTACGTTCATATATATATATATCAGTCCATTTCCATGAGACGTCAGGCAACTACTAAAGTAGCCAAACACAATACTTGGCAAATGCAGAGGAAGGCAAAGGCACAAACACACAAACACAGGAATAGGCAAATACACATATGTGCAACAGCAAAAGAGACAAGGGAAGAAGCACAGGAAAATACATAAATAGGAGTTTGCAGACATCTCTCCCTACCTCCGTTACACAATGGCAGGCACCTGCAAAAGCAGGAGTTTACTATAAGGCAAGAGTAAAGGTGGGCAAATATAGCTAGAAAAGATGCAATTCACAAAAAATGTAACATACCAATCGTAGGAAGAAAACAAAACACAAGCAGCACATCAGTAACAAAATAATTTACATGTAATGTAAAATAGTAGTATGGTTCATTGTAAAGTATGTCTCATTTGGGTAATCCTCACCCAAATTCTGATGCTATGTCGCTGACTCATAAACTTTTTGGCCAAAGCCTCACCTGATTCCACAGCTGGGCATTTTCATACTGACTGGATGATAATCTCTCATGCAACAGGTCACATTTGTTCTTGATATAAGGCACCACCACCTAGATGAACAAAACAGTTGAGTCTCAGTCTTACCATTTCATTTTGTTATATACCGGTATGTAATCATCAGGACGCTGAACAACTATTTCCTGTTGACAAACTTTGTGGTGACTTTTATTTGTCTTTACACTTTTTGATTAACACTCGAAGGACATGAACAGGTTATTTATCATCAACATACAATTGTGTTCATCACTATCACTAAAGCAGTCATCATCAATGAAATTTTTGCTGCGGAAATACCAGTGTCACAACTTGCCAGAAAGAAAAGTGATCTAAAATGTTGTGATTTTGACAAATGCAGAAATGCAGGAGACATCTTGTCTGTTTGTTCTGAGGGTCTAGAGAGGCTTTGTTCTTTCAACTGAACTGCTGCAACCTCTGCATTCTTCTGAGAAACTCTCTTCAAACCATAGAAGTTTTCAGAGAATGAAGCACCTGCAAAAATTAAAACAATTCTACAAAAACTCTTAAGGAAACTAGAAGTGTTATGAAATCACAGTCTATGAACAGTCTTAACATTACATAACTGCTAAACAAGGCAGTCAATTCTATGAGGTAGGTTAAAAATGAAACAAAGCAGCATATATTTGTGAAGAATGCAGTTTTGGAAGTTGGATTGGACAGAAAACATGTAACCAATTTGTGGAGAAACCAATGCGCAGATAGAGCTAATTACTGCTGCCATCTGCCGAAAGCCAGCACAATGACTTGGCCAATATAAGGCTTATTATCGAATGCATATTCTAGCTGATGTATGATCTGTGCTAATCAATTTTCTAAACATTCCTCTGCATATATTATTTTTTCACTTAAATTTAAATTCATTGTAGAACTTTATTTAACTAGGTCAAGTTTTAGCATTTTGCATGTTTTGTTTTTAAAATTGGATCAGTAACTACATGTCGCATTTTTAAATGTTGTTAACTGAAACAAGCTGATGGTAGATAGTACAGTTATACTATGTATGGGTTTAGTCAGAAAACATTTTAGGGTGTTAGAGAATATGTTAGGTTATTTCAGCATTAACCCATTTTGCACATGGCCTGATTTTCATGCTGTTTTGATGGCTTGTCCCCCAACAACTTTGCACTAAAAGTTCCACATTGTATTTTTCAGCATATGCATTTGTCAGTATATGAAAGCGCATGAAACAACTCATAAATATGCATCATTGTTTACATTTACATGCTTGAATGTGTCTGCACGTACTGGTACTGGAATTAAGTTTAACCATCAGCAGAATAATAAATAAAATAAAAATCAACAGATGAAAAAACATCCAGACTCACTGTAGTGTTTCAGGTAGTAGTTTTCAAGAATCAACTGTAACCCAGTGTACAGTTCATCTGAATATCTGTACAGTGAGGCAAATCTGTCTGGGTTATTCTGAGCAAGGACCTTAAGAAAACACAAACAGCAGAACTCAAGCACGTCATAAAACAATGTTTGCCACAATTTCAGCATATCATTGCAGACATCACACTTTCTGCACAAGAGCTGAACATTAGTTTTAAGCAATGCCGATTATTTTCCAAGCGCTAGTAATAAGGCAAATGATCAAAGGGATCTATCAATCACTCTTATGTCATATAGCAATTTGGCACACACAGTCCAGCAATGCAAACAGGAAGAGCAAAGTCAAAACAAATTCAATTATTTTACAATTGTGACAAAAGGAACACCCAAACACACAAATTCATGAATTAGGATTTTAAGTAATGCTTGCCCATTCCTGGAATGCTCAACCCAAATAAAATTAAAGATATGTAATTGAAAGATTCAAATAGCTAAACAAACAAACATAGACACAGTAAACAAACTTCTTAATCTATGTTTCTGTGAACAAGTTTGATATTTATTTGACATCAGATATATTTAAGCATGTAACTGAACATTTATGCAAGATCTGTAAAGGACCAGTTAAAGTGCTAATTTAAAGCATGTGACATGATCTCACTGTCCAATCATTGTTCAGTTTATAACATAATTCTGGAAAGTATGTTGTTCCTCGTACACACCTTGTCTTTGGCTGGCATTCATTCACGCCTGTTCATCTGTGTGGAACACTACTTCCTCATGTTTGTGAATCTGTTAGTGAGACCATCTTTCACTCTAAAACTGAAAACTCACCTCTTTCAGTCTGTTTGTGGTTCTTATTGTTTTGTGCTGCCCGGCTTAACCTTGTATAGGGCATTATCAAATTTCAGTTGTAGTGTATTGTATTATACAATACAGTGATCTTTGGTTAGATTTGCATTTTGATACAAGTTTGATTCAAAGCATAAGAATGTATCTGTACACACCCTGAAGACATGTTTCATTGCAAGCTTCACTGTAGAAATCAAACTTTCCTGGGCAATGACTTCAAATATTGAAGGCAGTCCATGCTCGAGCGCTGCTAAAGATGAAAGCTGAGCTCCATACTGTGCCATTGTCACCTTAAAAACAATACTGTTATTATAGATATCAGCCTTTATTTTCATATCCATTATTTTTATGGATGCTGTATGAGCATCCATGAGAATGAGCACTGGTGGAGTTAGAGTGGCATAATGGTCACACACAAACCCCTAAACCTGGCAGACTGCCATGCTGTATAAACCTTTCACACATTTTATAGCATTATATCCCAGTGATTCTACTACTGCTTCGCCCCTCTCACCTCATATTCTACAGTCACCCTTGATGAGAAGTTGGTATTACACTGTAAGCATTAAACCACAAGCAAAACTGACTTTGTTAGTATCTGTCTAGTCATAATTCTTACACTCTCCTCCTGAACAGTACACGGAAACGAAGTCTTATATTCCACAAGTCTCCCATTGCGCCATCGATTGATAACTTGTGCGTTAAACTGACTGCATTTATAATACGTGTTTGGAAGCATAAGCCTATAAATCGTCTGACCTAGCAACCAAATTGTTCTACTTGTAACAACCAGTCTGCTACATGACATCTTGCAATCAATTACCAAGGCCTTTTAACGAGTCAGATAATTTGCATTGATTGCTTTCGTTTCTACCTCTGACAGTAATAAATCTAATTTTCACAAAGAAACAATTCCAAGGACCGCTCTCCAGCCGTCGCGATATTCTGCATTATCGCCCACAAAATTGGTTCAACTAAGATCCCCTGGTTTTACGAACTACTAAACGAAAGTGCGCTCCACGTCTCCGCTCCGAGTAAACCGAGTATTGTCCCTGTGGCTTAGATACACGCACCCCGTGTTCCTGAGTATACGTGGAGTATACTCAAACAGTACTTGGAGCCAACATGAAATGCAACCAGCATATTTGCGACAGTGCTTTCAATAGGCGCTCGACAAGTGCTAGGCCAACTCTAGAAAAGTGCTGTGCTAATACTATCGACAAGAAGTCGACAAGACAAATGCTGCGCGCCCAGTTCTCCTCTAATATGCACCCCACCTGCTTTGTCTTGGTCTGCAAATTGACCGTACGAATCCGCCAGGGTTTCTTGAGGTACACTCAGACCTACGTGTGTAGCTTATGGCGCTAGAGAAGTTATTAGTTTAGGATTTAGGTTTTCCAGTGCCCTAGAAACGATTGGATAGAACTACAGGCTATACCTCTGTCATCCAAAAACGATATCAGCTCTGCACTGCAAGGCGTCTCTAGGACAGAGGTGCTTTTAACATCAGTGTATTCGGTGTAAACACCGAGGGGCCCTAATGGCGCAAAGTACAATGAGCCACAATCACGATTTTCAATTAATATTCCAGTCGCCAAAGTCTAGGCGGGTCCCTACGAACGCTCACACCGAGATATTAAAAACCATAAAAGCGCCTCAGCTCTAGGATTTAAAGTAGAGTGCCAAGACGGCAGGAATAGCGCAGGGTTTCCCAAAACTTTTTCTACAATCCACCACTCGCACTATGTACATACGTTCCGTAGCATTTTGTCAGCCAAACTACCGCAGCAGCTTTATTTCACACTCCTGGTCTTCACAGCGGCCACATTACTCATATGGGTCTGATTGCACCTTATCAGCACCTAACGAGGGCCCTTTCGCACACTCCACCCACCCACTCACCCCGCAGCTGTGCCTTCGAACCCCCGAACAGTTAAGCCCGTATCACTGTAGGCCTGTAATGTATAATTATTGCAGCAGGCCGGCTTATATGTTACAGTCTATTTTACTGAATAAACGAGCTGGGCGGGGTCATGCGGTCTCTATAGAAAAAAATGTGTGTACATTTTACATTTATTATTAGCGCACATAAGTCATGTTGCCTATCGCCGTGTGCACCGGTATATTTCGAAATCGTACGCAGACCGATATGAGGGACGTAGCCGCGCTTTAATGAGCATAAACAGAATGTCAAGTCGATTCGATGAACGGAAAGAAAAGCAAACCAGGCACCATCTGTACACATACACCCTACAGGCCTACGGTCCGTCAAAGGCCTATCCGTCAAGCGTCTACCCGCAACACTGTTTATCAAGTATGAGTCATCGAGTTCGCTTAGGGAAGACGAGACAGACAGACAGGCAGACAGACAGACAGACAGACAGACTGCCAGTGCGCGCCGAGCATTGCAAATGATAGACTCTATACATATGCAGAGTAGGATCCGGTGGCTGAGCAGGAGAGAGGACGGTACTAAGAGCTGCCGGTGCCGCAGCAGCAGCAGCTGCTGCTGCTGGTTCAGTCACTGCCACTGGGTGGGTGCGAACGGAGGCCTGTGGCGTAGATGTATAACGATGGCGGGCGTGTTACTTAATAGACGCTGCGGAGGAAGAGGAACAGGAGGAAGGGGAGGAGGATGTTGATGCAGCGAACGAGGGATCCTGAGCAGACTTACGTCGGGCTCTGAAGTTGTACACTCGTCAGTTTCCGATTCGATCTCCATGCGGTGCAAAAAACTGTTGAGGGATGAAATCTCAAAACGAAATCTAGTCTGAAGACGATGTTGTTAGGATACGGCTTCAATAAGTCTCCGAAACTGTGTCGCTAACAGGAAACTTTCGTGAGCTTAGTAGCCCAACTATAGAGCAATCGACACAAAAACTACTTAATTATAACGAAGACGAAGTTGGTCTTCGTGTAGCGAAACTGTGAGAAGTGTTTCCTGTTGGAGGTGAGTGTCTTACAGTTCCTCGTATTTTCTGCTCGAGCAAGTTAAAGCAACTCAAAAACATTTTATCAGGTTCTTTAGTGGCTTTTTAGTGTCTTTTATAAATCGTCAGAGTCAATATAATTTAAAAAATTGAAACTTCTAACTCTAATAATGTGCAGTTCATCAGTTGACGTGTCTTTGTTTCTAAGTAAAAAATGAGCAGAGTTAAGGCCCTACGGTCGCCAGAGAGAAACGTGTGCATTAACATTTTACATTTTAAGTCGAAATCCACAATATTGATTCAAATATTTAGTTTTGGATGGCTGGTAATAAGCGTCTTCTGAATCCTTTTAAACCCATTTTTCTGGTAGGTTGGCCTCTAGAAGCCAACAACTCCGTAGATTTGATTACCTTAGGGTCTGTTCAGTTGGGTGGCTTCCTACCTATTCAATTACATAGGTATTTCTATAGCTGAAATTTTATATGCATACATTTACTTAGTTAAAGGAAAGAGGTAATGTGAGGTAACTAGTTAATATAAGGTGAGGTAAGGTAAGGTAACCACACATTTATTACACATCTTACCAACATTTAACTTAAGTTAATTTGAGGTTCTATTTTGATCACCATTGCTGTTTATGTTTTCATACAGTTCAAGATGGCTTCTTCAAACCATGAGGTGATGGTTATTCTTAGCGATGGGAAGCCAGTGACAGTGATCAAGACAAGAGAGGACCATGCATCCGTCAGCAAAGTCAACCGAACTCCAGCAAGAAACCTCAGCCTGGATAGCCCTCACAAGGAAGACAGAGACAAACATCTAGTCACCTCTGGCAGGTGTGTAGTGAAACTAGAAGTTCATTTATGAAACATTTTTCCAAGAAATTTCCTTATTCGGTCTTCCAAAGGTTTGACATGGACACATCAGATCAACACTTTTGAGGGGCACTTAATTGAGTGTTTTGATACAGACATACATACAAACATACATGCATGCATGCATTTCGTGTATGTATACATGCATCCATACGTACAAACAATGCTGTAAAAATGATACAATTAAAATGTGGTTGGAATAAACTACAGGATGCATGAAGTAACTTTCTGTAAAATTATGACTCTATTAATTGTTTTGATTAAGAAAAATATATAAAGATGATCGATGTAAGCATTATTACTGATTTTCTAGGATACTTTAACTTTGACATCATTTAGACAAGTGAGGTTCCATAAATGGATTTTTAAAGGATGCTATGCAAGTATACAGATATGGTTCAGTTTGATTCCTTTTTTACTGATGTAGGCAGGAGAAAGATTTTTCGAAGAGCAAAGAGAATGATGAGCATGTAGAACTTCGGGTAAGTGTGGCATATGAACCACCAATGGACTGCATGACGTCCGTATTGAAGATTTCCAAGATGATCTTTAATCAGCAATTGATGGTCACTGTTTGACAGCACTACTAAAGAAATTCTTCAAAGTTATGCAATATTAATATAACTTAAGCTGAATCATATTTTACACATAGCAGAAACCTCTTTAAGGTGCAGAACTTGTGAGACATGTATAATCTAATCTAATCTAAAGACTTCTGTGGCATCATTGTTATAATGCATAAAGCATCAACTGAGGGTTGCTTTAAGTGAAACCATAGTCAGAATCATAATCCATTAGTAAAGCCAAAAAATGAGTTTTGTGTATAATAAATATGTCATGTATCCTGCATGAACATTGTATCCTTAAACTGTGTTTTGTAGTCAAACTGTCTTTTTCTTTCTGTGACAGATTTCAACTACCTCTGTAGTTAGTGGATTGAATATTGTAGTTATGTTTGTGAAATTAATGTTACCATAGTTTGTGGATTGAATATTATATTTATGTTTGTGAAATTAATGTTACCGTAGTTAGTGGATTGATTATTATATTTATGTTTGTGAAATTAATGTTACCGTAGTTAGTGGATTGATTATTATATTTATGTTTGTGAAATTAATGTTACCGTAGTTTATGGATTGAATGTTGTATTTATGTTTGTGAAATTAATGTTGTTCCTCTGTATTATGAAGCACTGACTGACTTACACAGGTTCCATGCATTGTGTAAACATGGGTTTTGTTTTGTTTGATCAGAGGCTGAGATCTGAGAATCAGTTGCTGCAGGAGAGGATCAGTCACATGGAGGAGGTACCAAGTTTGATGTTGTTGTTGTTACTACTCAGATTTTTATTGGTATTATTGGTGTGTACGGTAGTCCAGAGGTCAGAGGTTCTGATCTTTGTAAGGACTGAAATATACTTCAATATTTCTGTTCCACTGGTGCCCCAGCGAACTAATCTGTAAAATGAGTGCTTCAATTGGACACTTCTAGTGAGACAGTTAAGGAGAGTACTGGCCACCAACTTTTATGTGCCAAAGGTAAGATAATAAATTTGTCAGTACTTGTACTAGTGCTTGTCTCACAGAGTTAGTCTGGCTGTTTGCCTCATTCATTGTTATTAGTTTTTAATACCTGAAGAATGTGATATTATTATTATTTTATTATTATTATTATTGTTGTTGTTGTTGTTCCTGTTATTATTTGTTTTAACAGAGGTAGAAATGATCCTAGAGGATTTGAGAAATTATAAAATGAGCAATGAGATATTTGGTGAAAAATTAAATGAAGCTGATTTTCTACAGGTAGGGGGAGCAGAAAAACGCGAGAAGGACGACTGTATTGAACGTCTGAAGAAGCAGGTCACCGAAATCACTGAAAGTGAACAAAATTCCCAAACAAGAATTGAACATCTGATGTCTCGTATCGAAGAGTTACAAAATGTAACTTTTGTTAGCTTATCATACTTGTAACCTTTGCATTTGTTCTGTGCCCAAAGAGTGAAATCGTGGAAACCAGTTTATTAATAGGCTTGTATTGAAAACAAACACTGACTGTTAGTGTAGGCTTTTTGTAGCCTGCGTAGTTTGTACTAGACAAGATGTGATTTGGGGTTGGCATCGGTGTGCATAGATGTGGTGGCAGACCTATAAACAGGGGCATTGTGTATGGGGAAATTGTGTATCTTCAGTGGAAAACTGTCTGAGGGACAGACTTAGGAGCAGGAGCGATTTGTATGGGGTAATGTGTCGAGGTTCCTAGCTGACCCATTGGAGAGACAGACTTAGGATTAGAAGATGTGTATGTGGAAAATGTGTATTTTCAATGAAGGACAGCCTGAACCAGTGGGGGAAGACATGTGAGCAGCAGTATGTGTATGTGTTAGGTGTCTAGAAGTGTTTCTTTGCAACTCTTTGATCTTGTTGTGTTTTTTGTAATTTTTTCTGCAAAGATTCAAGATGCTCAACCCCTGGAGCCGATGAATCTCGAAGTTCAGGTTGTACAGGATGAGTTGGTGGCCAGCAAAATGCGAGAGGCCGAAGCAAATTCATCTTTTAAGGAATTGCAACAAAAACTTCATCACCTTGAGAAGCAGTGGCAGGTCGAAACACTGTTTACTTTGGTTTCTTCTAGCTTCTTCTTTAATGACAAGCTGCTAATTTGTTTGCCTTTCAGCTCAGCACCTGAGGTTTGAATCCAAGTGTCATGTAAAATTGACAATTCATTTCAGAGACGTGCAACTAATAAACAAAGGTTGTTTGGTTGTTGAGTTGCTGTTGACACTGAGACAACATACCTACAAAGGTGCATTAAAGTGAAAATGTTTAAATTGGCCCATACAGAACACAGCATGTATGTGCAGAGGAAGGTTGTTTCAGAAGAAAGGACCTGTACATGAAAAAGTATTACGTGTTCAACTAAATGTTTGAAAGGAACCAGCAGATCCACGTGGGCTGCAGAGTGGAACAATTCTTATTTCTACTGACTAGCATCGTTTGGTTCCTTTACGTATAGTATAATAAATGTATAGTGTAATGAACGCTGCTGAGCAGACATCTTGAAGAGGGTGCTATATAAATTGCCTGGCAGTACATTGCAGTTTATTAATTTTATTGACAACAAGGTGAGCACTCCCCATGCACTTTTATCTAAATAAATAAAATTGTTTTCGATTTTAGATGTACCTTCAACAGACAAAAGGCATAAAAGAAGGAGGGGAGACGGAAAGCAAATCAAAGAGCAAGGTGGAAGCAGAGCTGAAGGAGCAAGTGATGGCACTCCGCATTCGAGAAGCTTCCCTTGTTTCTGACCTCAACGAAATCAAACAGAAACTCATGGAACTGGAAACACAGGTGAGTTGCCTAACTGCATTCAATTTAAATCAAAGCTAACAAAAGCCTATAACAATAATCAGTAACAGTAGTCAGCAGCAATAATCAGAAGCATATTATCAGTAACAATTAATCAATAATAATAATAATCAATAACTATATGATCAGCAGCAATAGGCTGACAGGTGGTAGAGCAGTTAGATATAAAACTGCTTAAATGTATCAGTGTATCTGGTCATGCATAGATCTGATATAGTGCCTTTAATAAACCTTTAGACAGCAATGAACACTGTGAAATGGTGCATGATGATCATAGTGTCTAGTTTGTTCAGTATCTTTCATGCATGCTGTACGTGGGATTCAGTCAAATGGCATTTCTTGCACATGACCACACCTTCAAATTCTTTGCAGAAGGGCACTGCAAAGCTGAATAGAGACTGTGTTTGAGTTTCTTATTTCAAAATCTGTTTGTCAGAATCATATTTTTGAGCGGCAAACAAAAAGACAAGAAAATGAAAACACAAAGCTTCTAGAGAAGATAATCAGCTCAGAAGTTAACGAAAAAGAGTTAAACAACACAATCAAAAACCTCGAACGGAAGCTTTGCGACTTAGAAGCCAAGGTCTGATTTTGTGCCGCTTATTCTAACAATTAATTGACATTTGTAATGGCTATTGGTCATAGCTGACAATCATAGGTTAAACATATTATTTATCTAAATTAATTCTAATTAATAACTAATTGTGTTTTTGTAATGCAGGCATTTCATAATAATGTTTTACAATTATTTACTTAAACCTCCAACCATATCTTATATCTATTTCAAATATATATATTTAGACTTCTAATCAACTGACTGCAATTCTGCAGAAGGATCGATGCTGACAGAGCGATGGGTTAAATAAGGGTACATCTTACTAAAGTGGTTAATGACTGCCATAGAAAATCGTTTTTGGAGCCCATCGGTTGTTGTCTTTGGAGTTCAGCACAGAAAAGTCAAGTGTCATAGACTTCAGACTAGCATCCGAAAGCATACATGGCATAATGGAAAGTGGAGAGCCCTGTAAAATGCAGGAGTACCACAGAAACTGATCAAACAATTCTGCTAGTTGGATCCTTCTTGACCGGTGTGGTCATGTGGAAGGAATGCTAGTTGACTATCCCATACACTGCATTGCATGCAAAATTTGAAGCAGAGAGGAACAAGGCAGGACCATGATTGTGCTAGTTAGTCAACATGAGCAAAGACGTAACATGACTTAGAATGAACACGAGACAAGTTCTAGATCTGACAAACGATCAAGAAGAATGGAGATCATTTATTTGCACCCATCTTTGCCAAATGACTGGCATTAGGAACTTATGATGATGAAAGTCGAGCAGATAATTAAAACCTTAAAACTAATTGCAAAACAATCCAACAGTAAAGTCAAGTGTCATGGACTTCCGACTAGCACTCGACAATATACATGGCGCGATGGAATGTGGAGAGCACTGTAAAATGCAGGAATACCACAGAAACCAATCAAACAGCTCTGCTGGTTTAGCAAAACTTCAACACCTCTAAACAGAAAATACTGACACACTTTGCAGCCATCACTTTCAGTGTTAGAGTCCTTTTCAGAGGTTCTTAAATTCTCTTATAAATATCCACATATATACTTAAATGCATTATATACACGCAACTAGTACAATACAGTATATATATATAAAGAATTTGTGGTTTTTGTAGCAAAAAGAAGACCGAGTTCTCTTCAAGATACGAGAAGCAGAGTTCTGTCAAACAGCAGCTGAACTCAAACGACGAATTGCTGAGCTTGAGATAGAGGTGTGACATCATTCAGAATATCATCTTTCTTCTCACTGCATTAAACAAAACTTCTTCAGTGTACATCCATTACAATATTGATGGTCAAGTTTTCTCCAATATCATAATAATAATAATAATGATAATGTAATAATAACAGTAACGTTAAAATAACCTTTCAACAGAAAGTGACTGGATGTGATGTGCTGTAGAAGTTATTTGATTAACTAATTCAAAACAATATACATTAAAATATAGATTCACCTGTGATGATAAATCTGACAATTTTGCATCTGATTGTTGATTTGCACAGAATCAAGAGCTTCTGACTTCTGCCCAACTTCACAACAAAGACCAGGACATCAAAGAAATGGAAAACAGAATTCTAGAACTACAAGACGAGGTCTGTTTTATTGAATCTGATGATGTTCTGCAGTTCAATAATCGCAACATATATGAGTTAAACATCAGATATGAGTTAAACAACATTTAGTCTACGCACTTAATTTTAAAAGATATGTATTATGTTACTGATAAATGTCTGGCAACAGCATACACTAATGTGGCATGAGCACTCCCACACTGTCTGGTGTTAAACGTTTTCGTGTTAAGTGTTTCCCCTGTATCATTGTGTCTTTGAATATCAGCTAGCTTGTTTGTTGAACACATATCAAAATTTACTAGTTTGATTATTACAGCTTGCTTGTTTAGCACTTAATTCAGTTAGTGGAACTGGATTCTCTGGCTTGACCTCCTCATATTCTAACCTGGAACCATAATTGATGCAACAGTCTGGCTAATGTGAATTTTTGTGCAGCAATAAGAAGACTCGGTGATTTTCATTACATTATATAGCTTGTGAGTTGCTTATCACAAATGTCATGTCATGTAATCATCTCTGGACTGGATCCAGTCGTTGATTTCTCTATGACACCCCTCCACAAATCTCGTTTCCTGGCCATCTCCTCAAGTGTCATTCTCCGTCTGCCCTCCGTTTTCCCATAGATAGTAACTCCGGCACCTTTCAGATCCTCTTCAAGGCAATCTATCCATCTTCTTTTCGGTCTTCCCACTGCTCTCTTTCCGTCCGGTTTGTATTTAAAGATTTTCTTTTGATTGCGGTTCTCCTCCATCCTCAGGACATGTCCTGCCCACTTCATCCTTCTTTTCTTGATCACATTACTTATCAATGGTTGCTGTGTTCGTTGTCTAATACTTTCATTCGTTACATGGTCCTTATAGCTAACTCTTAGTATTCTTCTGAGCCATTTGTTTTCTGCTGCATTCAGTTTCTTCTCCATCACAAATAACTAACTTATTAAATGCTTAACTTAATTCTGCAGCTCAAACTTAGAAGGTCGGACAGCTCAGCAACGGAAGAACCGAGTCCAACATGCATCATGACAGAATCCTTCATCAGTGACAACATGTGCCTTCAGCCAACAAACTTTGACTCGACTGTCGAATTTTCGGACAGTTATATCAGTCATACAAAAGACGTTGAAGAGTTATTAGGTCATGACTGATGCAAACCAGCAATGAAGAAACCAATGCAAATAGTTTATTATTCTAATTCTTATTACATTATGTAATTCCTAAAACTAAAACACACCAGTAATGTTTATGTGCAAATAAATGAAACAGGACATCTAACCTAACACCTATCTTGGGTGCTGTAAAACAGACTGTGTCACTTAAGATATTATAAATATGTTTCTACAAATTTACACATAATTTTATTTATTTTATTTATTTAAAGCACTTATAATGCACACAAGTTCAGTACACCTGAATCTGAGGCAAAAAAACATTTAAATAATAATTATCAAGCAACAGAAATTAATATGTGAACAAATTTGTATTAATTTTTTTCAGTTTTGATGATCTATGCAATGGCATATAGACACAAATATTATGTGAAACAGTACCATAATTTAACACAGGTACTTTGCATCACCAAAATAAAGCAAACTTCCAGTCACCTTTTTGGTGGCCAAAAATAACTTTGGGCAGGTGCCAGAATTTTGATTTGGTGGATTTTCAGCTCACACATTTTTAGCAACAACCAAATTTGTAAAGGAATATTATTTTCTTCAAGCTCACAGATTGAAGAAAAATAGCTAAACAACATGAATTAAACTAATTACTAGGAAACTACATGTAACAGCAGTTTGACAAACCAATGCATTTTGTGACTTAAATTTTTAATAAATACGATTTCTGCATCATTTGCCAAGTTACTGTACTCTGAAGCCATATATATTGTTACTCTAAGGTTAATATAACCTTGTGTGCCTTAAATTTCTTTACACAGTTCTGTTTAAGAAATTAGATGTGCCTTTAATGCCATCCGCATGTCATAAGGCAAACAACCGTTGCACTGTCACTACAGAAGGTAGTCATGGTTACCAGTATAATGCAATACAACTAATATGGCATTCTCACAGTGCTTTCACCTTGGCCTTGTAATAAAACAGGACTGTCGTCAAAGTTAACAGAAGGCACAAAATCGAGACATGTTAGTGTTTCACAGGAAAAGATTTGGACATCGTGACCAATCCTGCTTCTTTTTGCAGTTCCAGTATTCATGTGTGAATCTGTATAACGAAGAACCGGTCTGTGGGTCTTGTTCTTTTTTGAACCACTTTGGTTCATATAGCGCGACTTCTGCTTCTAAAATAGGAACACACTGAATATATAAAATCAACTGTGATCACAGAAGAAACTTTAAACAATTAACCCCAATATCTTTTTGTTGCCAACTCGTAATAGGGCGAGGGCACTTTCGCAAGGGCATTGCAAAATTAATAACACAAAAACTAACGTCTGCTGAAACTTGGTAGGTTCCAGTAGCACAAAAGCATTAAAACAGGCAACGGCAATGAGTCATTGGCAAGCAAATGTTATCCTCATTAACACGGTCATCTGCAATCGTTGTCATCATTAAACAATCATCAACACTTCAGACCTAAAATTCACCATCGTCATTGGTAGCTTTCTCTTCCTCCATCTTTAATCTAACTCCAATCTGGATCTAGTAATCATATCTAGCCTATTATTACTATTATTTCGTTTTGATTAAATGCTCCCATCTAATGACGATGCATAAACTGATGGTGCCGAGTGCATGAAGGCCTAAAATTCACCATCATAGTGTCTAGCTCCTACACTTTAATTGTCTTGGAGAAACCTCGAACCCACACACACCATATTGCAACTGCTCTGCCCAATGGGCTACCCTGAGACATGGCATCCTATTCCTGAGCTAATCAAACTGTAACCTAGTATTTTGGGTGATGAACTGACTGTCTGGTTCCAGTCCTTTGGAAGCTGCCACTGATTGTCTCCTCCTCCTTGCCGACCTCTGCTTCTCCTCCAGCAGTACTTTGACCTTGTCTGCTTCTTCCATGTCACCCTCCTCCATCAGTCGCAGATCCGGCCGCAGCCGACTATCCGTCGGAGCCACGTTTGGCTCAGGTTCGTTGAGCTGGATTGCAAGTCGAGTGAACCTGTAACTTGCGTTTAGTCTGAAAGATCAAATCCAGGCATTGCATCACCAACTATGTTAGTTACATCTGAAAAAGCACATGTCAAGGCGTGTGCACGAGAAAGTCAGTAGAAAATAACTAAATATATTTCAGAGAGTTGTTTCTCAGGCTAGCACAGTCAGTACACGAGGACCTCAAAAGGCATGGCATTCATTCTAACATGTGGTGCTGGTGAAGGATGTCCCTGATAAATTCGTTTAAAATGAGCAGTGTTGAGGCAGACAAATATATATAAACAGATATGTTCATCATTAATGTATTTGTGTATTTATTAATTAATACAGCACTAATATCGAGTAATGACAAGCATTTGTCAATGGTGCTGAGCAATGTGCAGAATATGCAAAAGGTCCCCACAGACTAACCATCTCAGGAGAGGTTCAAATATCTGCAGCAGTTGTTTTAAGCGAATCTGTAAGGAATGGTTGTTCAATCTAATCTAATCTGAAGACTTCTATAAGGGCGTTATCATAATGCCCAAGGCATCAGTCGTTGGTCGGTTCCAGTCAAAATCACAATCCAAAATCATTATCTGCTGGAGAAGCCAGGTCGAATTTGGAGAGGTGTTGGATTACTATTATTGATCTGTGCTTCAGCCAAAATACCCTATAAGCTCAGTGTACAGTTAAAGATCAGACTTCTATAAAATATTAATACTTACTGTGCATCAGCATTTTTCCAAATGACAACTGGTTCATCTGTTTTGAATGCCAGCTTGCCTCTGGTAGATTCTGACTGGGAAAAAACAAAACAGCTTTCCATCTGTCCATCCCAGGTACCTTGTAGAATGTAGCTAACTTCACCTTGAGCATCACTAACAATTCCTGTAACCTAAGAACCACATCAAAGACGAACATTTCAAAATACAAATGGCAAGAAGACACAAAGATACTGTGTTGCTATTTACTTACCTCTATTCAGCGCGGTTTTCCTCCTTTGGCTGCCTTTCTCTCATTGGACTGACCCTTGGAACTGACCAAATTGCAATGCTGTTCTGGAATGCCATCGGTTAATGCCTAGTGCATCATCAATTTACTGGTGCTATAGAAGTTCTAATATTAGATGATTAACCGCTGTTTAGCTATAGGCTCTTTTGTTTTCTTGTTGTTTATCTAAACTGCTGTTTAGCTATAGGCTCTTTTGTTTTCTTGTTGTTTATCTAAACTGCTGTTTAGCTATAGGCTCTTTTGTTTTCTTGTTGTTTATCTAAACTGCTGTTTAGCTATAGGCTCTTGTTTTCTTGTTGTTTATCTAAACTGCTGTTTAGCTATAGGCTCTTTTGTTTTCTTGTTGTTTATCTAAACTGCTGTTTAGCTATAGGCTCTTTTGTTTTCTTGTTGTTTATCTTTGGCACTGTGTGCCTGTTACATATCTAGGTTAATTTTCTGTTGCTAATTATCTGTACATTTCTCTGTAGTTACTTGCACTGAATATTTTAAATTCTACTTTCTCTCGCTAATGATCTCTACACACTTCTTTTATAACTAAACGAGCAGATTTCTGATCCTCTTCCTCTCTGCCATTTCTCTGGTTTTTCACCTCTGTTGCTGCAGTTGCCGACATACGATTACCCTTCCTGTTGCCATAACTACAGGCAACAACAACCCATCTAAAATATTGCTACAGTCATTGCTTAATAAATTTTAAAGTTTCACAGTAGCAGCAGCAGCAGCAGCGGCAGTAGCAGCAGATAACTCTATTTGTGTGGAACTTATGCCTCTCTTTGTTATTCCATATCTACCTGAAAAGGTAACGAGGCAAAATTAACTTATTATTTTACAGACCTCTATAGAAACTCCTTGGAAGCATGGCCCTGATATTGAAGAAGTGCAATACAACTGGAAGTCTCTTGTTTCCCGTTGTACGGGTGGTGCAGGTCTATCTTTCTAATGGTATTTCCACTGGCATTTCCATTTCCACTTAATCAGTACCTACGGTATTCCTATTTCTACCCGTGTTCTGGCTATATATCTTTCTAATGACATTCCACTTTCTAAAGTTATTCCACTTTCTGTTGCTAATCCTATTTCTACCTGTACGCTGCACATACCTTTCTGTTGCTATCCTTGTAGAAGTAGCTGTATGGGTGGAAGACCAGCTGACAAGTGTCTCCTGTCCGGTGATTTGTGATTGTCGTCTCCCCGTGATGATCAAGCCAGACGCGGCCGACAATTATATTGTGAACGGTCGTCTCCACTTTCTGCCACGAGTAGTGACTGTCGGATTTAGGAAACAGCAGGTGGCAATAACCTACACAGGATAAACCTATCTCATGCAGCTGTTAAGACTAGCCAGCCTCCTTTTTATGGTAGGTTGCAAACAAGGAAAATCCCAAAATGATGTAGGCCCACAAAGCCACCACGTACTGGTAGACAGAACGAGGCAGACATACAGACAGGAAACCAAAGCTACACAAGAACAGACACAACCAACATGGAAGGTCAGAGGCAGGCAGGCAGGAAAGAACAGAGGCAACCAGGAAAGGTCAAAGGCAGGCAGGTAGGCAAGCAGACAGCAGGGCTGGTGGGCAAGCAGGCAGAGATAACACTCGACTGATTTGACCAGAAAGCCCAGCAACTAAGAGCAATAATCCCTATAAGCCAGGAATGTGTTCTGTTGTAACACAACAATTTAAACTGCACATAACCTGATTAATGTGTCTGTACATTTCTACAGCATTTTGACAGGGTCTAAACTGCTGCAGTGCGCTACTGGGTCTATCTGAAAACAGTCGCCTTTGCATTTGTGTGTTAGAATTTCAATATTGCTCCTGGGTTAACCTATAAGTAGTTGCTAGCCTTTGAATTTGTGAGTTCGAAGTTCAACGCACCTACTGGATTGACTTGTAAGTAGTGGCCTTTAAATTTGCTGAGCATCGTAAATTCCTGCCAAATCGTCCAATCTTTGCCTTCTGCGTGCAAAGCCATAGTAGGTGGATGGTGGCCCACCTAGAAGCATTTGACGCAAGCATCTCCATCACAATTGTCATTACTTTTGCATATTAAAGTAATTGTAATTGTAAAAACAAATTTATATCGCACGACTTCAAGAGAAACTCCTCAGAGGCACTCCCAATTCACAACATTACACCATTTAATATAATTTATAACTTATAATAATTTAGCTGACAGGCTAAGTGATCACCCTGAAATGCTAAGAGTGTCATGCACAGTAATTGCCCAATTTAGAAAGAAATTGGTTTGAGCATTCCCTAAGACACCTAACTGCTTAACAACATCTGTTTCAAAGATCGGTTGTCTCAAGTGGATCACCAGAAACAGCAGTTACAGAATGTGACCAAATTCAGAGATAAACTGAAAACCACAGGTCTTCCTTTGTTCCGATTATATTTGTTAATATGTGTACCTGAGGTTTAGTTTAGCTAGAACACATAGTAGTACTGAAGCTATACAAAACCACTTTGGCCGCCACCACCGCCGCCGCCGCCACCCCAACCACCACCACCACCACCACCACCACCACCACCACCACCACCACCACCACCACCACCGATTACAAAGTTGGCCAAAACTGATTTTGCCTCTGGCAACATTTATGTACATTTATTTACATAGTGCACCACATACCTGGTAATACCCAGATGAATAATAATATAATTATTATTATAACTATTTTTTATCATTATAATTATTACTGTTATAAATACACTTTTCCTAGTACTGACATATGCAGGTCACCTGTTCGGCGAGAGATTTCCAGCCATAGTCTGCTCGCCGGTCGCACTCGTACGTCTCTCCAAGCAGCGGATTAAAAGGCTTTGTGACACGGGCAGATGTTGTGGCATAAGATGAGATGGCAAACGCAGCCACGTGAGTCATCTGCTCGATCGATGACTCGCATCGAGCGGCTTTGTCCAAGCAGTCCGAGTATTCGAGTTCTTCTGTGAGTCGCTGCAGGAACGTCAGCGGCTCGTTGAAGCAGACCTTTGCAAAACCCGCAGTGCAATGTAAGGCGAGGATTTTATGAGATCAAAAAACAATGAGGAAGAAATCGGGGGCAGATCCTGGATTTTAAGTTATGGTGAGGATGAAGTACTAGTTGGGACTTGGGTGTATTGTGTACAGCAATTAGGAAAAGTCAGTTTACCAAGTTTAGCAAGGGGGTGGATATTCATGAAGTCCTGAATCTGACACCGATATTATGACTAGATGCATGTGCATGGGTGACAGACAAACCACAAAAGTTGGGAAACTGTTTCAAGCCATACAGAACATGCATTGACTCCAGCTCATTCTCATGCATGGGGCCTTCCTTAAACTGGGATGGCACTTATTAAGAATCATTTTCAGCTTGTCTACAAATTTTTAGACCTGTAAACACAGATCTAAAGCTTTTGAGACGTTTTGGGGCCTCTACACAAACACAAGCATGCACGCACACACACAAATACATACATATATCACTGTATCTGTGGCAGAATTAGGAGAGGGTGCAGTAAAGAAAATTGGCTCCCAAAAGTTGTTCTCATTATGTCAAGGCCATTGTTGAAGAGTTGTGTAACGAATGAGTGATTATTTTACCTTACCTAACATTACCCTTCCATACCCTTTACTCAGCATCGAAGAAGGCCCAGGATGGAGCAGCTTAGCCCTGCATTGTCAACATGACTATGCTCAGCTGAATTCTCTGCCAGGGAGACAGCGAGGTGCCCCATCAGAACGACAGTGAGGTGCCCCATCAGAACTACTGTAGTTCTGATGGGGCACCTCAAGCCACCACCCACTCCAAACAGAAATACAAACAAGTACCAGAACGTTGATTTCTTAGATCTTTCCCAACAAATGACTAGAGACTGGTGCTAGAACTTGCTTTATGTTGCCTTACATTACCCAACAAAGAGCCGAAAAGTCTCACCGCCCACTCCAGTCAAAAACATTAACAACGAGAAGGTTGATTACTGGCAGAGATATCCGGCTGATATCCTTCCCAATGAATGACTTGAGGACTGCCCAGAGACTTGCACTAGAGCTTGGCTGTGGTGGAATCATCATACGTCGACTGAACTGTGGAATAACAGATTCCTTACGAGACGTCTTTGACGCTTTCGACTGAAACAAGCTTGGTCGCTTAATGGTGGCAGATATTGTGAATGCCGTTTCAGGCAGATCAACTTTTTCCTGTTAATTAAATAAGCAGGTGGAATAATATCAATATTAACTTATGTACTTGATTCAAGTTATTATTATAATTATTACTTATTTTTGTAAACCCTAAGGTGTTATGCACTCAAAGGGTATGTAAAATCCATCCCAAAAGAAGACAGTAAAATTTATTTATTACACTGTATTCATTATTATTTTTCATTTATTATTATTATTATTATTATTATTGTTATTATTATTGTATTTATATAGCCATGACACAATCAACATACAAAGCATCACAGGCAGAGTCACACACAACTGTGCATGAAGACTCCATTCTGCAATCTGAATGTCACACAAGTGCACAATCAAGTGGCTGAGTGGTTGGAATGTGAAGTGATTGCAAATTACAGGGTTTCAAAGATGAAATGAAGAGTCAGGTAAATAAGTGTAAATAAATAAATAAAGTAAATAAATGGCAAATTTACTAAGTTTCAAATAAGATGGAAAAATGTATAAAGTTATAAACATGAAGTAAAGATTTTAGAATTTACAGAATTACCAACACAACTGACAAACATACAAAGTTACAAACACAAATTATTACTGGTCTAAAGAGTTGTCTAAATATTTCCATGTATCAGAATATATGCAAAACACTTTTGCTGGCTCCTATGTATGTATGTACCGGTATGTGTCAAAGCATTTATACAGCACCATCTATTATCGACTAACAGGTAAAATTATCGGTTTACTGTCTAACTCTAGTATCAGCATTTGAATTCGTACATCATCCATTTATTATTTATTATTGGACTCTTGTGCGTGCCGACATCTGACATTGTAAAGCATCTTTGAAGTAGCTTGCTATTGACGATGTTGTATAAACTGTCATGATTACAATTACAATTACAAGCAATTTGATTCAAGATCCTCCTACAGTCTGCATTGATCGGCACTTACCCAGCATCCATCAGCGAGCTGTGGGTTAAGGTACCGACTCCCGAGTCAGCCTTGTTGCTGAATGCTACTCGCGTTACCAGTGCCAATATGCTTCCATACATCAGTTTGAGTTCATCAGGCTTTCTCATGCATTGGACCTCTCTCTTGCGATGACCTCCCACTGAAGAGATGTACTGTGTCATCGCTTCAGCTCAGCATGTGTTTTCTGTTTATCATACATCCCATCTGATTAGACTGGTTAGAAAGCTTTAAAGGCGCTATATATAAATGCTTTGACACATACTGGTACATACAAATGAAAACATACCTGGTCAAAGGTCGAGTGATTTTTTATTTCTGTATATTTCATTATATATCATACTAATGACATACCGGACGTTTTTCTTGTCCTTTGTCTTTGTTGCTGACTTCAGTGTCGATAGTCTAAATGGAAAACAACTGATTCTAAACATGAATTTAAATCTCAATGATCTCGTGTAGAGTAACCAAGGCATTTTTTATACCAATTGTAAATAAACTGGGTATCTTGACTTTACTTTCTTGGTTGCTAAGAAAATTCAGAACACAGAATTGCGTGCAATAACAACAACGCAAGTGAGCAGCGAGAGTATCATTGCTTGTAGTAATACTAATTTTGCCTTTGGAGGCACTTTCCAGATTGCCCCAAAAGCTAAGGTGAAGCTTTCAATCAAAGCAATCAGCTTTCTACACACTCCTAACCAAATTTTTCACTCTTAAGGCACCATTCATAATCAAGTAAAACATTAATATTTTAGCAATACACATTTACATAATGCCTTTGTGGCACGCAACGAACACTACTAATATCATTTACCCAAAACAGTTGAAGAAATATGCTTTGATTATTATTTTTAATTTTCTGTGGCTGAAACCTTTAGACTTTCAAGTTGAGTTAACTGTTTAAAGTACCATCAACCTGTTTTGGTTTACGTTGAAAGACACAAGCGATACAGTTGCTTAATTCATTGTCAGATGCATCAGAGTCTGTACTCTTCGAACGTGCTAGAAGAACTTCTTGTGGAATTAAATTACGTTCTTCTCTAAGATAACACAAGAGAATAATTGTCATAAAACATTTGCAGAGCCACTTCAGAGTAGTCCTATATAAAATCTGCACACAAAACTATGCTAGCAATATATAAAACACTTTCCTCAGATAGTTTTTTAGACATTTTAAAATGCATGCACAATCATACGTCATCCATTTTTCTTCATGATTTTTTTTTTCCCGGTCATATTTCTAAGTCATGCGTCCTGATTGTCTTAAGGTCATGTGCCCAGGTCATACATTTACATGTAGATCATATTTCTAGATCATGCTCCTAGGTAACGTATTTAGCTCATGCTTCCATGTCATGCATTAGGTCATATTTCCAGGTCATGTTCTGTTTAAAGACAACACAACCAATTACGTCTCGAACTTTTTGGAGGAGGGCATTCTGATGAGAAGTTCGGTTGCTTCCTCAGTCAGTGCTTCAAAGAATTCATCATCTTCCTCAACGTCAGAAACATCTTCCTCAGAATCATCTGATTCTAGTAACGCTGCAACAGAATTTTCCACCTTCAAATCCTTTTACACAAAACACTGATAACCTAACTTGGCAAAGCTCAAATGATTTTCAATTAAACGAGTGCTTTTAAGTAAACATGTTATTAATGCTAATTCCAAGGTATTTTTATGTAGTACCTCTATATTATAAACTAACCATTTACTCATTTGGCAAAGCTTAACGTGTCCTTGTTTGACTAGGTATGTTTTGAATTCAGTGATTTTGATATTTTTATGAATTACTTGTTATATAAGAAAATAACCATTAATTCACTTAACAAAGTTCTCATGAATTTTGGATATTTTCACGAATTGTTATATTAGAAAATACCACTAACTCAACTGGCTAAATCTGCACTAGTTTGAATGAAGTGAGCATTTTGCACATAATATTTTTATGAATTATCTGTTAAATTATAAAATAACTTATAACTCACTTGGCAAAGTCCTTGCATGTTTGACTGAATGAAGTGTTTGTTGAATTTTCTTCTCCAGATTTCTGTGCTGGTGTCCAAGTGTCTCAACCATTTCCTCCAGTTGGTTTGCGTTACTACTGACGTTCTTCATCTCACTTCGAACATTCCTCGACATCACAAGAATCTCATCAGACGTCTAATCTTCCCAAAGAATGCAAAAACCACTGACCAAACTATTGTTTTCTGTGCTCAACCATTTGTAAAGACAGAGCCCAAGGCAAATCAGATTAATGAAGCACAGGACCAGAGAAATACAAACAGAAAGACAAAGAAGGACTGAGACAGGGTCAGACAGATAGTGGAAGTGCCAAACTAATTAAGGTACCAAATAATGCATACCAATTGTGCATCAAATCAAAACTAGACAGAGAAAGAGAGACAGTCTGTGGGTATATGCCTTGTAATGGACATTATTCCACAGCTAGCTTAGATTAGCCATATAGCCAGGTTAGCCAGATAAGATCAGATCATATGCACATCACTTTACAGACTGAATTCTATTCATGAATTTAGATCAACACAAATTCTGCTCAAGGGATGTGGTTTCACTTTGAATTGGTCATTAATTCAGAGCTGGTGTATAATTGCGAACAGCACTGTTCTTCAGATTAGATCAGTCAGAGTTGATTAGATTAGATTAGCTAGTCTGCATACGATAGAGAAGGAGAAGGTTAGATATTTCAGAGATAACCATTCTCTTGTCTAAATTATATTTCTCTGTGGGTGCTTACAATATTGATGTTTTTGAAGTTGTCCAACAGGATTTTTACCAAGTCTGCTAGCACTTGGAGTTTCTGCTCTACTTTTGGTGGTAGCTCCATTTTCATCAGTGCTTGAAGCTCCCTTTGAAATGCTGGAGCGTTTGACTTCACATTACTCAAGTACAACTGCAGTTGTTCAAATTTCTTTTCAAACTTATGCAGCATGCCCTCAAATGCACTGCTTTCTGCAAAGACAATACAATAAAAAGCGTGCGTATTGGACTTAAGGACGCATGGCTAAAATCTTTCACACAATTTTACAATGCAATCTCCATCAACTTCATGTGACAGAGCTGTCATTTGAAAACAGCAGACTGAGGTGCAAGACAAACACTGCATTGCTTTATCAACAAGCTACCGTAAACATAATAAAATTGGTATAATCCAAATTAATTTCTTATTCAAATTTTAACACATCAAGTTACCAATGAGCTATACAACAATGTATGTACGTATGTATTTATGTGGCTAATTCATAAAGCACCTTTTACAAACCTCACAAAGGAAGGCACTAAATAATGGCTCACAGATTACCTGGTGGTTTAAATGATTAGCTCTGAATTCAAAGGAATTCCTTCTAGACCAAAAAGCATTAGCTCTGAATTAGCTATTGCAACAAAGAATTTACCTCTGATTTCAAAGGGATTAAATTTAAACAGTACTTTGACGAGATTACCTTCTGGTGCAACTAGCACCACTTTGTCAGCCTCAGCAGTGATAGCCCTGACCCACATGTCTCTCTCGTCGCTTGTATTTGCTTTGAGGTGATATGTTGCTTGTCCACTCGACAAAACAAAGCTTTTTGAATCATTAGCATGAACAACAGCCGTTGAAAGACACAATGAACCCCGACAAAGTCCGTCGGCCATGTCTCCCGAACTCCTACAACCAGTTTGCAAATTTGGTTTTGGATACAGTTCTACCGCTCTCTAGTATAGACATTTTGAGAATTTCTAAGTGAAATAGTACTCTAAAGTTATTTTTGTTAAAAGTAATGAATAACTTTAAATATCCCATTCACTGCAGCTCTGTCTACTGCAAAATAATGGTAACTGGTAAAAATATACTGGCCTTAAACTCTACCACCACATAAACACATGTGAAAACTGGTAGCAAGGCCTATATCTGTACAGTATTATATACATAAAGGCCCTATATCGTAATTCCAATCTTGAGATTTCTATAGGGCCCAACGATAGCTAAGTTGTGGAAACCAGCCTATTCACAAGCGCTCAGTCAAAACTAAATCGTTAGGTCAGAAGCCATAGTATGATCACAGCTTGACTACAGAACCTTAATAGTGTCTGGCATGATCATTCAAATTTAAACTGTGCCACAGTGGGCGCAGTGACGGCAAAGTTTTAAAACAATATGATAATAAATTTATAAACCGGACTAAACAAACATAATATAATAACAGCAGTCTATGTTAAATTAATTTGATAAAATAATTAAAGTAACTCTCATTGAAATAGAAATATTAGTAATGCCACTCAGTAACGTAAGGTATAATCGCTCATTACTCGCCTCTATCAACATAAGTCCTGTGAGGCGTCGTCCTGCGGCTGAAGCGCAAAAACGACAAGAAAACTCCAACAACCAGACATCTTGTTACATTGATTATTATGATACATATTAAATAATGTTAGGCCTACTAGCAGTCTTGTCTTGCCACTCGTCGTCTTTTCTCCATGTTTTATCCCCGCCGCCATGATTTCGCACGAAATTACGAAATTGCATAAAACGTATATGTTGTGTTATATTCGTACTATGATTACCAATAAATAATTTGGCGTAAACTAACCTATAGTAGGACATAAAACCGTTCGCTATTACGAACCATCGTGCCTGGTAGCCGTGTATGTAGTTTGTCCATTTGTACAACCAACCACTCGTCGTCTTTTCTCCATGTTTTATCCCCGCCGCCATGATTTCGCACGAAATTACGAAAAAATTTATTGGCTTATTTATTTATTGTTTTCTTTAAAACTAATACTATGATTACGCCTACAATGATGACGTCATCTGCTGATTATGCGACACTTCGTTTGCCTTCTGTTCCATTTAATGTAATGTAATCGTAATCGTAATCGTAATCTCGAGATTTCTACAGCGCTCAACGAAAGCTAAGTCGCGGGAACCAGCTTATTCACAGGCGCTCAGTCAAAACAAAATCGATAGGCAAAAGGGTCAAGATCTAGGAGTCAGGCACTCAGACAGTCGGACGGCTACGGTGGATGCTGTTTGAAATTGAAGCGAGAAGAGAGATAAGAGGAAGAGGAAGAATCAGGATAAGATTTCTGGAAAAGAAGTGTTTTCAGTCTTGAGTGAAAGACCTGTGCAGAAACTGAAAGAGGTGAAGTGTTGGTGAGTTCGTATGATTGACCAGACAACTGTCGCAATTCTGGCGGGAGTTTATTCCAAAGGGGTGGGGCAGCTATGGCTATCGAGCGATTTCCAAATTTTAAGGATGAGGTGACGGGAGGGCGAAGAAGTGTTAGGACAGATGAGGAGCGGGTTGAACGGAGTGGTTGGATAGTAAATAATTGACGAAGATAGGAGGGTTGGGAGGATTGAAGTGTGTTGTAGGTGAGGGATAAGACTTTGTACTCTATTCGTTCTGGTATTTTAAGCCAGTGCAGTGATTTGAGAACAGGGGTGATGTGATGGTGTTTGGGGGTTTTTGTGACAGCACGTGCGAGAGCATTCTGGATAGCTTGTAGGCGATTTATCTGGGTTGTGTCAATATTGAGGAAAAGTGAATTGCAGTAGTCAAGTTTTGCATGGACTATGGATGTGGCAATGATCGATGCGGTTTTGAAGTCAAGCATAGGACGGATTCTGCGAAGGTCGCGGATATGCATAAAGCAAGAGCGGGAAAGATGGGTAATATGATCAGAAAAAGTAAGGTTCTGATCGAAAATAACACCTAAATTACGGACAGAAGAGTTAGTATTAAAGGTGTGGGTGGAGGCAGAGTCCAGGCTGAGGGAGATAGAGGGGTCAGGAATTTTCTTGAGCTGGTCACGTAGGCCGATAAGTATGAATTCAGTTTTAGATGGGTTCAGGCATAAGAGATTAGATGTCATCCAAGAGGAGATTTGCTTAACCACACAAAGAAGATGATCTGTAGACTGATTGAAACAATTTGGAGAGAAAGAGATGAATAGTTGGGTGTCATCAGCATAGAGGTGATGGTCAACGGAGGATGCTTTAATGAGTGAACTGAGTGGGGTAGTGTAGAGGATAATGTAGTGTAATATAGCCTACTGTGGTGGCCAGTGATTACAGTTTCATGGTCGAAGCTTTATTGAGTGTTAATTGTAAACCCGGCAGTTCTTCATTGTCCAGCCACTTGCGAACGCACGGCTAAGTGGTCTGCCGAATCGCTGCATTACACGGACAAATTACGATGATCATTGTTAAGCAAATAAAGATCCCTTGGCAGCCGAGTGGGGCGGGGTATAGTCGATGAAAAATGGCATGAGAACCCCGGGGAAACAAGAACGTCTTTGAACAACGAGCTGACTCAGCTGTATCACCAACAGTGTAGTGACCCTTGCGCGAATTGATAGCAGAAGTCCATTCCATAGAGATGGGCCAACAATAGCAAAAGTCCTCCTCCTTTGCGCAAGCGAGGACTTGGCACGAGGAACAAATAGATCTATACGACCTAGAGAACACAGGGGAAGGGATGAGGTACTGGAGTGTGGAGACCGAATAAGATCACAGATATTTTGGAGCCTGGCCCATGCGAGCTGTAAGTACCAGAGACAATAGTTTAAACTGAATACGAGATAGAATTGGGAGCCAATGAAGTTGCTGAATGATGTAATCTGAGATATGAGAGAAACGGGAAGACATGCTATCAACTTGGTCGCAGAATTTAGTACTGATTGAAGCGAGGACAGCCGATACTTAGGCAAACTAGCAGGCTGTTAAGCCTGTTGACCGGCAGCATACTGAAGGTGCATAATGTATTGCTTGTCTGGTCCAAATGCATACCTAACCTAGTACCGATGGGCTCAGAAACTAGAGGCCAGTTTACATATTATACCACGAATGTAATATAAATTAAAGTAAAATTCCGAAATTTGTAAGGGCCACACAGAGGCTACATGTCCTGTGTTACACCAGTTTTCAGTCATGTTTACCATATGGAGAACATATGTAGAATATTCATCTGGCAGCTGTTGTAATAAAACTTAGAAGGGACCACTAATTCTGTTGTGCTTTGACAGATTTATGTGCCTTAGGATAGTATACGTGGAGAAGCTGCGTCACCCGATGTGCACAGAAAGGACTCAATCTAATTCTAAAATCTAATCAACATAAATTCTTGCCCTCAGTCTTTAGTGGTTACTTTCCAACTATTGCATTGGGGCCGGCTCTGTGTACTTCGTATGCGTGCAAACATGCAGGCCCTACGCAAGTGAATACGCCTCTATGTACATGGATTGTGTGCACGTTGGTGTGTATTTTTGCCTGTTAATATAGCCTGCTGGGCATTTAGTTTGCGTCTTTCAGAAACTTCTTAAAAAGGCTATACTACAGTTTTCTACATCTGACAACAACCATGGTAATTGGGCCTATAGCAGGTCTGCATGTGCAAATGGTGGTCAGCTATGGTCTCAACAAGTGTTTGTCAGGAAATTGATGACACTATTACAAAATCACGTCCCTTGACTAAGGACGTAAACACATTGTGTAAACGTGGAAAATTCTTGTCTGGCATGTGGGCGATTCACTAGATAATACAGTGACAATTAAGGTAAAAGTTAGTAAGTCAGTAAAATCCTGGAAATGACCTTTTGGTTTCTGTAGGCTGCATTCAAGTTTTGACCAGCATATTATGGGCATCATGCAGGTTTCTCTGTTAAGTTCAGAATAATTCTAGATATCAATCGAGTCACTAGCATTTACAGCAATATTTCATGAAGCCCACTTTTCCATTGCACAGTTTTCTTTACATGATTTCAACTCTGTCAAATATGAAAAGCTTTTTCTGTGACCAATTCCATTATGAATAAAAAATACCAAAGGCACAAAAAGGCAAGAGACAAAACAAAGTTACACTTGGTGTTATTCTGCACGGAAAACATAAATTTCAGCTTCTCAGCAAAACTATAAATATCACTTGCATGTTTTGCTATTTTGTACTCAAATTAGCAAAACAACAAACATTCGATTCTCTTGTTTTTCTTGAAATTGACACATGCTTTTTATAATTTTAATGACAGTAGCATTTTAGAAAGACTTCAGTAATCTCATACTTAAAATCAAGTTCTCACATTTCTCTAATAATTTTGCAAACCAAAAAATCTCTACCAAAAATTATATTCATAAGAGCATGCATTAAACAATATTAAACACTGCGCCTGTTGAATTTAAAACTGAAGTCCTTGCTGAGCTGATGGAGGTCACTACAAATTGTAGAATTTAGTTTGCTTCTAGGTATGTACATCCGGTGTCTAGTCAGATTTAGTTGACAACAACAGACTCTAAAAAATATAAAATAATGAGTAAATGACTTTGATCAGTGTAACTGTAACCGTAATTTTAATCACAATTTTATATAGCACCTCTAGAAGAGAAACTACTTGGAAGTACACAGTGCATCATTGTATGGTTGTATCTGGACATTTGTACAGAACCTCTTAAGAACTTCTTGGTAGCCAAAGTAAGTTAACTTAGAATTCTAGAAGGCAATGCAGCATTTCTGCATGGTGTCTCAATTTACTAATTAAGATCAGACAAAATGAATATCACACACAAGTTTTTAAAATACAAATATATACAAATACAACCATATTTGACACTGCCCTCCTTCCAAAATCTATAAGTGAACCCACAACCATACATACAACAGACCATCGACGGCATTGAGCAATTGTGTGTGAAGGACTTGTTCAAGGTCCTACATGACAACAGCTTCAGGAGAGGCTCAAACCTGTACTTTCTGTGTTACAAGCTGAGATCTCTAACCAATCAGCTACTGTGCCTTTTTGCAACATAATGCTATAGTATGCATATACATTTACATACTGTATATGCCCCTATGTATATTATTATCTTGCTATGCATATAGTACCTTCTATAGGTTATATATGGCCTTTTACTGTACCATAAATCATAATCATAAACTTTGCATTTATTCAGTCCCATAAAACAGCTGGGCCAAGGCAACCAACTTATTTGCATAAAAATATGAACATACGATTGCTCTGTTAGGAGTTTTCTTACCTCCGTGCATCAAATGTTTCCTGGGGCGAATCAGGCCAACTCCAGCAGGTGGTTTGCTGGAAACGAGCTTAACCCCAGGTGACTTTCCTCCCTTAGGACTGTCGGGACCACGACAGTCAAACTCACTGGCTGTCAAAACAGGTGATTAGAGTTAAGGAAATGTTTTGCTACTCTGCTGCTGAATATATAAAATAATTTGTTTTCAAATTCACAACAACTTCTGTGTACAATATCGTCTGTCCTTCTGCCTGTCCGTCCTGTCAAGTATCTCCTTCTCTGTCGTCTTTAGTCAAGCTACAATTTAAAACTTACTTCACTTTGTACAATAATACAAAACCTTAATAAGTGTACAATCAGCTGATTCAATTTTAGGGCATAAAGAAACATATTTGAATGGGTAGGAGGGGAACTTCTCCCTCACCAGCCCATCATACCCCACTGTGATGCATTTGCCCCATTTATTATTCTCCTGTTAGGAGTTCTTCTCCAGTCCATCAAATTCCAAATCACTCCATGTGCTCAGTGACCTCATTACATTACACTACCTTACGCTTTGCTCTGCAGAATCAATAAGAAGCACTGCAAATGTAAATGCCAAACGATGAAGGATATTTGCTGTGACAGGCAGTAGCATCTGGTCAGTTTCTGTTGTAATCTCGACATTGTGAGCAATCAGACCAACTCCACGATCGCCTTCAACTCCAGCAGCAATTGCATAGATCTCCACCTGGATGTCTGTCTTCATGCCAGCAGCCACCTGCACAGCCACCACTGATGCTAAGCAAGAAGATTAAAAAATATGACACATGCAGGTGTCACGAGGTGCTTGTGACTCCCGCAGATTTGACATACAACTACTTCCCAACTCACTATCATCTTGTCAAGACCCACTGTTTACTCTGGCCTTTGCATGACTCTGTTTTGGTTTCTAGCAAACATTCATCTGCACCTCAGATTCAGTTTTAATGACTTTGTACACCATTATAAGTGCTTTAAACAAATAAATAAACATATGTTTCAAAGTGTGTATGTGATAGGCTACCTCTACATGTGGCTCAACACCGTTAAATGCTGTTTAGGAAACTCACAAAGGTGCTAAAACATCTGACATCTAACAGATCTAAAAAGGTGCAACTGTAGATAGGCTAAAAACCAGCTTAATACCAGTGCTAATGACAGAATCTTAGAAAGGTCCTACATGAACGAATATAAGACAGTAGATACAAATGAATTCTTACGGGTCCTGGTTTGTAGAGGATTTTAACGCCCGTTGATGGAGGAGGCTGCTTGACCCGGAATCGACATGCATCGGCTCCAGTGTTTCGGAGGCTGAGATTGAGAGCGTATGTATTTCCCTCTTTCAGAACTCCAAAATCCACTCTCTCTGGTGCCAACTCCAATCTTCTCAGGTGGCTCATTGTCTGGTGGCCAACAGATGTGGCTCCAGTTATGACGACATTGTTTGCTTTCCTCCTGACTGAATCCTCAAAACAAACAACACAACAAAACAATTGGAGAGTTGAGTAGAATTTTTTTGGGAACTCTCTTCCTCCATCAGTTTGTTCTGCTCAAATGCTTTTACTATTTCGTTTTTACCTTTTTCTTACCTTTTTCAAATCATCTATCCATCATAGGCTGCCTCTATGTCTTAGAGGACTGATCTTCTGGATATTGACCTAATTACGGCTTGGTTATGATGCACCATTGGTTGACTGACCTAATTATGGCAAGGTTATGATGCACCATTGGTTGATTGACCTAATTATGGCATGGTTATGATGCACCATTGGGTGATACCTTAAGCCTTAGACACCGGCATGACAGAGATTACTATTTAATTATAATAATTAATAAATGTAATAATGGACCATTTTTAGTTAGAATTTCAACTAGTGATAACAAAATTTCAGTCATTTTCATTACTTTACTACTAAGGTAAGATATCTTACTACTAAGATAAAAAGAAAATGATTTGCATACAATTAATAAACGTCCGGAGTAAAGTTATAGCTTGGTATAAGAGACAAACTGAACTTAGTATCAGGACGAAATAAGAAAGCAAATTCAGAACAGGATGTCACAGCTTAGGTTTATTGATTACTTGATGAGTGATCACTGGGACAAATTAATTAATTAAGCAGGAAGTAATTTACTGGTAAGCAAAATTAAACTCCCTCTGCAGGAATCACTTAAAATAACTGGTCTAAATAGCAGATAGTAAATCGGCTGGAAGCTAAACCTCTGACATACGAACAAATTCCAGAATGCCACCACCATCATCGCAATTACTACCAGCAGTCCTTCAGCCAAAGTATGGCCATCTTCACCCTTCCAGCACTGCAATATTTCATCAGTGCATCACCAGCATCACCATAATAAACCCACCCCACTACAATGCCTGAAAGACTGCTGCAGCGGGGTAAGAAGCACCTTTGATTAGGTATTTTAAAAGGGAGCTATATAAACTATGTATTACATTACATGCCTGTTACATTCACCACTGATGTGACTTCTTTCCAACAATTATAAACTAATTAGATTACCTTTGTGTAAGGAGTAGCACCAGGTCGTTTCCCATAAGGTAAGTAGCCAGGAATTTGACAATGGGTAGACTGTTGGGGTTCAACCCCAACATTCCTCACCACAGACCCAACATTTCCTGGCAACATTTGAGATCGACCTAAAAAAAATTGGAAAGTTTGTATGCATGTATCTCTGTGTCTGTGTGCATGTGTCTGTGGTTTAGTCAAACTGTGTGTGTGTGTGTGCGTGTGTGTGTGAGTGACTGTGCATCTATGTATCAAGACACTATAGTACCTTTCAAGTACCTCTCAAAAGTGCTACAATACCAATCAAAAGAATACACAAGTTTCAAGCCAAAACAAGATTCTTCAGTGTCTATGTACAACAGAACTTCCTTATAATATTCATCGTTCTAAATGGCGTTGTAACAGGGTGGTAATGATCTGTGTCTAGGGCTGACACCTCGGTAAGACCTGTAGAACTTAGACATATTTGCTGAGCTATGCAAATAGCATAGAAACATTATCCTGTTGCTGAACTGCTAGTGTTCTGCATACAGACTGTTGCACAAAGGTTTTTGATTGCGTTATTATCTTGCCCTGTATTCTTTGCAGGAGAGATTTTTACAACAAAGTTTCTTACATTTAGAACTGTCTGATTGTGACATTTCCATCTTTGTTGTTAGTTGTTGTGCAGAGTAGTTGTCTTGTTCCATAGTCACATTCATATCATCGCAATCTGATTCCTTGGCATTGCCATTTTGCTGCCAGGCATTCTGTGTTGTCAGGGCAACGACCACAGGGTCATCTTCATCACAGTTGCTTACAGGTCTGTTCAGTGTCATTGGCCCCTGAAGGGATGTTCCACACTCGTCACCGTCATCAGCTGCTGAACAGGGAACTTTCTGGAAATCCTGTCTGCCTTCATCACCGTTGGTGATAGGTTTGTTTCTGGCTGAATCTTCGTTAAGGCCTTTGCCGGTTTTCTGATTAGGAGTCTTTTTGTGTTCAGTAATTGATTTTTTTAAATCTTCTGCATCCTTTCCTGACATGAGATCTGCCAAAATTCCTGAAAAAAACAGCAGATATATTTGGTAGTAGTACCGTTGTGTTCTGCTACGCTGGGTCAATGTAGGCCAACTCTTTCTAATGCTTTGCACATCAGAAATCTAATGCATTCTGTGAATGTTTGCTGTTCTGGCAAACACCATTCACTGTCAAGCGTGTTTATCTTCAATTGATGCTCACAACAAACTTATATATTTACATAAGTTGTTGGAAATTTTACAAACTTCATCAGGTTTGCTGCTAATTTATATATGTGAACTGGGGTGACCCAAAAAAGTTTTGTTTAAAGTTCCAAGTTGCAAATTGCCATTAAAGTCCATCTATCAAAAACCTAACATGGTGAAAATTTTAGCTAAACTGAACCATGTTTAAAAATTGCATAAGTTGATCAAAGATTTCTGAGTATTTGAATATCATACTGCCTTATTTATGGCAGACATGCAAGAATCAGCACACAAACATAACACAGTATGTAGTTTAGTATAACTTAAAACTATCAATATTCAATTATTGTAATATAATTGTAAGTCAACAAACTGCAAGTGCAACGACAAATTTGCCAGTTGAGAGCTAAGACAACCTTTGAGAGCCACCATGATTTGCAGTGAAACAAAACAGTCCTTGTTTTCATTCCAGCTTTCTGATGAGAACTGCAGGAAAGGATACTTAAGTTCCAGGATCTGAAAAAATGTTTCTGTGGTGGCAGTAACAAAGCTCAGTGGGCTGTTAACATCAACAGATGTCAAGTCAAGCTAAGAAAGGGGTACTCCTATCCACCTTGCCTTTCTTTCTCAGTGAACTCAGGGCTTGGATCAAAGAAGGCCAACCCGACTGTGACTTCAGTCAAGTACCACAGATTATGAGGGAATGCTGTACTAGTAGCCTTATGAATTTCTTGGTTTCTATGTTGTCAATTGTTGAAGAAAATGAAGATCAGTGCAGAAGCAGACCGAAACCAGTCCTGGATGTAAATGTTTACAGATGAACAGAAGAAACTGGAAGATATTCTCTTCTACAACTGGCTTCAGTCTGATCTGGAATCAGACAGAACATCCACATTTGGAATCAACAGATGATTCTTGCCATCCACCAAGCCCAGTGGAGGGCTTCTTGAGCGATGAAGTGAATGCTTTAAGATGGAATTCTGCCAAAAATGATGACAGTAATTTCAGAAGTATATTTTAGTCATCCTTGAGACTATGGACTTCAGAATTTTCCTCTGCAGAAGCAACAACTCGCTCTGAACTCCGTAGTGTCGGCCATATTTGCTGCACTGGCCTGAGCTTCTCCAGTGCCAGAGTTAATCTCGCTTGTTTCAAGTTTCAAGGGACACCAAGTAATTGTTCCAAAACCTGAAACAACCACAAAGAGTCCACCTTCTCAGCAGCCAGTGATATCAAGCAACAGTTTGCCATTCCAATGAACAACCAAACCAGTTCATAATCAGATGAAAATTGAAGTTTTAAGGTGCTGGCAAAATCTTCTCAATATAGTCTCCTAGCTTAGCAAATGGTACTTCGACTCAAAGACAAGTCCTAAACTTCATGACCTGGACCCTTACAAATCTTCTGTATGCTGATGGCATTGTCCTGTTGACAACTTAGGAAGCAGAGCTGCAGGATTTAGTGGATCATCTTGACTGGGCAAGCATCAACCAGGTCTGTTGATTAATGTGGACAAAACCAAGATCATGGTCATAAAAGGTACAACCTGCATCATCAGAGTACAAGGTAATCAACTGGACCAGGTTGACACATTTCCATCAAAACAATTTGGCTTGCAACAAAGGTCTACCAGCTTTCTATAGGTCTACCAGCTTTCTATAAAGTGTGCAGGATCTCCTCAATGTGAACTGGCCTCCCTGAAATTTCAGGAGCAGGTCCAATTTCTTCATCTCTGTCACCTGTCTTTGGGTGGAACCTGCAGTTTAAAAAATCTGAATGTGGTTACTTACCTTTGAAGTCTGGCATCTTGAATGCAGGCAGAGCATCATCGTCTGCAGGTTTCTGAGCAATTTCCGGCAGGTTCACCTGTGAGTCCATGAGACAACTTTCTTCACTCTGGTCACCTACATCATACAATTTACAAGACTAGGAAGGGGCATTCTTAACATTGACTAAGAAGCAGATTTACTGATACAGTGATGCCATACTAACCCAATTTAATCTGAAGACCTCAAATAAGCACTTTTGTGAGATACTTAAAAGGTGCTGTATACAAAGTGTCTGGTTATTTCTACAGCACCGTTATAACAGCATGAGCTCATGGTTACTTAGAAATACGGCCACAGTCTGTAGTCATAAACTACAAGCCAGGTCCAGTCAATATCCAAGAGACAACAAGGCAGGCCATAAACAGCAAGTATGTGAGCTGAGGTCATGAATTTGATTTCTTAACAAGACAAAGATATATATGGATCCATTTCTCTGGCATCCCCTAGTCAAATTGTGCAACAGAATACTCTGGGTACATCATTTGTTCCATGGAATGAACATAAGACAGCAAAGGAGTGGATTTCACATACACTCCCATATCCCTACTCTGGATGCTTTGCATATGCGAATGATATAATACTGCTGTCTGCCTCAGTGTGCACACTTCTGGATATCACTGATATATGTTTCCAGAAAGGTGCTGAAATTGACACAATTTTTAATGCAAGAAAATCCAACTTATTCTGTGTAGGTCCATCGTGGAATATACAATTATGTAATCTAGTCGTGGGCACAGAACCCATTAACTGGGTTAAGAAACTGAAATATCTTGGACTATATTTTATTTCCTTCAAAAGGTTTAAAATAGATGGGTCTACTGCTAATTAAATGTTTTTATGCTACAGCCAATGCCATATTTGTCATTCAAGATAGGTTTCTGAATATATTAAATAGAGTTTCCTAGAATCATTTGTCTTAGCTCGTACTTTATGCAGACGCTGTTTCGAATGATATGAAACTGGCCATGGCCAACTGTCACTTGCTTACATGAACTAAAATTTTCTATAAATACAAAATGGTTTTCTTTCCTTTGCTAACCCTAGGTCAAATTTTATGCAGATGCTGTTTTGAATTATATCAAATGGAACTCGAATACAACTCAAAAGCAGACATTGACTCATTACCAGATTTCGGTGACATTTTTTGATCAGCAAGTGAAGACTCTGAAACAAGTCTATCAACCACATCGCCTTCTGTTGTAGTCAACACTCTGTCTAGTGGTGCTTGATAAGAATCAAATGCTCCTTCAGCTGGAAAAATTAAAGAGCAACTCACCATCAGAACACAAAAAAGGTGTAATTCGTTTTCTGGCATTGTCAGTTTTCTAACTTCCATTGGACACAGTAGACAGTTAATTGTTTAGAGCATCTGACTTGTAGGAGAGTATGGGTTCAAGTCTCTTCCAACTTTGCACTTAATAATAATGCCGCAACATGGCATCTTGAAAGCTTCACAAATTTCTGGTTTCTCAGGACTAAGCTCCACCTCACTTGGAGTTACTTCAGAAGGGCATGAAGGCAGTGGGAGGGTGATTTTCCTATGGAAGTTTCTGTGACATCATACCAATGAGTCATTGAGTTGTTGACTTGTCTGTAAATGACTGGCAAGTGCAAGGTGGAATTTTCCACAACACTGGCAAGTGCACAACTTATCATGTGGGCATTCAAGCAGGAAACAACGTGCTAATGTTGCAATAAGGCATAGAACCGGTCCACACCAGTCTAAACTGGTCTGCTATCACGGCAGTAAAGAGCCTATAAAAACAGTGGCATATGCATTGTTAAAGAGACTGTGAAGAACTTTTCGTAGCAGCAGTCTGTCATGTGCTCAGCTGACAATTTGGGTTATTAATGTCACTGAAAGATTCATGTGTTTGGAACTGTAATTCGATGTCTGAAGTACCTTCATGATTGAACTTTTTGTTTTCTTATTATAAATACATAAAGCATAGAGTGTGTGTCTTTTCTCGAGTTAACACTAAGCTACAAATCCGAATGATCATTGACAAAGGGGCACTAAACAAATACTCTGAATGAATGATAAATGTATGCATGTACGCATGAATGAATGAATTCTGCAAACAAGTCATCTACTGCCTTTATCTAGCTTCACAGTAAGCAAAACAGCTGCTTCAGTGTAAGCAAAACAGCTGCAAAAACTGCTGCTTATGGTGCTGGCTGAGGAGACAGATTTTTCAACTACAATTTTGAACATGAAGATGCTGAAAGCAAAGAACTTATTTATTGTAATAATGACAGTCATGACATTGAGGATGATGGTGACATTATGAAGAAGTCACAAAGATGATACCACAACAATGACATCATGATGACGTTGGTAATGGTGATGATGTTAAGAGTTGAAATGAGTAACCTGTTTCCTTTTCAGCTGAATCTTTGGTATCATTCCCAATCTCTCTGTTGCTCAGATTGTTGTCATCACGTGTTTCGTTGTCTCTGCCAGTTGTCTCAACATCTTCACATGGATCTGCAGGTTCTGGTGACACATGGTGACAAGTAATACCTGGAGACAAGAATCATAGTCACAAACCTAGCTATTAGAGCTATATTACACCTAACAGAATTCTTGGAAGCCTAATCATATATACATATACAGATATATATATATATATACATGAGTTAGTCAAAATGTCATGAATTAAAAGTATGAAATAATATAAATGAAATAAAATGAAATAATAACTTATCAATGATAAAAATTCTAGTAAAATTTGAACTATATACTAATGTCCTTGGTTGTGGAGAAGAATTCCAGAACATTACTAAATCACTAGTTGTTAACAGCATTCAGGTATCGCTAATATTGGTTAATTGATAATGGATCTGGTATCTGATGTCTGGTAGTCCAGAGGCCAGCACTGCAGCACAGCTGATAATGAAGTCCTGGGATTGAGTTCCAGCCAAGACAGAAAGATTTAAGCTATTCTGCCCTCCTTCTGTCAGATATCTCACATACCCATAGCTGCCTCTCCTATCATTCACTCTCATGTGGATGACAACAGAGGCAACTCATCTCACAATCTGAGAAAATGCCTTTACATGCTGCCTCTCAGTAGGCTTAAAGTACTGCGACAGATCACAGATCAATCACTGATAGGTAAAATTCAGATGTAATTATAATTCATTACAGATTATGATTATATGATTACTGATTATATGGTGTGACGTGGTGGTGTAGGATGGGACATGGTGGTGTAGTGGTATGTTCTGTGCCCTATGACTGGAGGGTTGCGGGTTCGAATCTATCTCAAGCCGATGCGTAGCGACCTTGGACAAGTTGCTCACCCATAGTTGTCTGTGAAGAAGGCAACGGGAAACCACCTCACTCATCTCATCCCCAGGAGACATAAAGCCAATGAACCTGCCTTCAGGCAGAGAACTCATCATCATCATCATCATAATCATCATCATCATCATCAACACTGGCACCAACCTGGTGGTGGAGGCTGAATGGATTCATTCCTTGGCTCCACATCATCTGATTGCACAGGTGTGCCACATGAGATATATCCGAGAAACTGCTTGCTAAGTGTTTGTTTATTCTGCAGAAGAAAATCACATTATTCTTATAATTTGCTTAGCAGTACTGTACCCTTGCATACAAAATACAGACTTGGTTGCCCAACGAAACATTTTGCCTCATTTCAAAAGAAACTTCAGATCTGAAACGTTGAATACATGAACTTTATCACCACTTATCACAAAGTCATCATTTTCATCGCTGTCATCATCATCGTCGTCGTCATCGTCATCATTATCATCAGCCTACATTTCATTTGTTAGTCTCTTACCTGCTTATTGGAATATCCAGCTGCTAGTTCGCTCTTGAAATATGGTGAAATGTTCTGAAGTCTAAGAGCAAGTCGGCATTCCTGTTCTTCTGCAAGTTCCTGTCTAACCTTTTCCAAGTCGTACTTTTTCATTCTCATCTTGGCAGATGCTGTGATCCTGGGACGTTCCACCGGAGTCAACGCTTTCTCGTAAGTGGACTTCACATCGTCTAGAGCTAAAGTGACGAAGAAAGTAACAAACAAAATTTATAAACCTATTTTTCCAGATGGCATTTCTCCATGGGATCTTTTCCATACTCATCAGTCTCACCTTGCTCACCCACCATAGCCTGCCATCTGGTTTCCCTGAGTTATTGGACATCAACCAGAGATCTCTCCAATGGGTTATGATTTTTTACTACAGTTTCACTTGAAGCAACCATCGATTGAAACCTTGTGCATTACAATAATGGTGCTATAGAAGTAATTAGATTAGATAAAAACATTTTACATGGCAAATCAAATACTCCTTTTCATCTGTCCTGAAAGTGTGGGAATATTTCACCAAAAGAAAGCACAGCAATCCTGCTATGCCCTGTTAACATGTTTCAGGATGTTAGTGAAGTTTTTATTTATAAAACTGCGAAAACAAGAATGGTCTCTCTAGGTCTAGCCTAGAGCCTATTCCACTGTAATTATATTTTCTACATTCATCCTCAAAATCTGCTGGCAGTGCATATCAGGTCCACTTAATATTTCAATTTTTTTATTTAAGGAATCCACGAATGCTAGTTGCACGATTAGCTTACTTATGTAAATATTCAAATAAATGGATACGGATTTGCATCTATCCATATTTTTAGGGACCAACTATAAGACCCTGATTATTCAGATATTTTAGCAACACATAACAAGAATAAAGATTTTACAATCACCAAGAAGAACTGAATGTTCTCACATTTTAATTCCCAAGGAGTGGCACAAGGAGCTGGAAGTCGAGCCAAAAGTTCTTCTGCAGTTGCCCGTTCTTCATCAGTTCGCGTGTCCAGAATCGCCACTTCCTTGGAATATGCCACTCGCTTCTTCACATGATCAGCAAACGCCTTTAGACCGGAGTTCAACCTTAAAATTAATCAGTTTCTGTTCTTAATTGGTGCCTATATAGCACTACTTCATTGAAACACCTCATAACTGTCCGCAGAGCCTGATGAATATCCAAATGCTGTATTTTATATCATCTGTGAGGGAGTCTTCTACCATCCATCAGCAAGCTCATTCAGCCGTCACCATTTCTCATCCTCAAATTCAATACGGACCAGAGCTCTGAACATGGCATCAACTGTCAAATCTGGATGACAATCAGTTGGCTGGGCTCTGCCTGCATGTGAAAGTCCACCACAAGTGACTTTTATAGTTATCTCAGCATTACTTGCTCACAGATGAATTTTTGCTCTTCGTGAAAGTCAACGCCACCTAAGCTAGCACAGACAGAGCTTTTGTGAGGTACTTAAACAGCTCTATATTAAAAGTCTGTCATAATCGTAAACTCGAGATTTCTACAGTGCCCAACAAAAGCTAAGCCATGGGAACCAGCTTATTCACAGGCGCTCAGTAAAAACAAAATCGACAGGCAAGAAGGGTTCAGAAACATACATGTATATGTTCAGTTAATCAAAACCTGACTTACTTGGTCCGCAGCATTTCTGAGATTGAATTGTATTTGATGAGTTGTCGAAATTCTAGAACTGGTGGACACATGACTCGTTTGGCTGCTGGTGCTGGTTCTGCCTTTGCTGCTGGACTGTTCACTTCCAGCTTGGGACTCTTGCTGAACCCTGAACTGTGCGTCTTTGCCTCTCCAGGGGAAGTTTTCCTAAGATCATGCGACTTCAGACCAGCGGGTATGATGGAGTCAAGAAGGTATCCCTTGAGCCAAGCCTGTGAAGTGCTCTTTGGCAGAGGCCGGAGAACAGTGATGCCATAGACGTCTGTGCAGTCAGGCAGAGGTGCCTTGAGGACAACGGAACTTGGATCACGTTCAGCCAACGACAAATAAGGAGCAACGTCATCTGAACGCAGCAACTCCTGTCCACTTCCGTCACAACGGACGGCGAACAGCCTCGGAACATGATTTCCATGGGCTGCAAAATGAGAACAGATTCTAACTGTGCTTGAAATAACGTCAAAGAACTGTGTAATACAGGCAAACAGTAGTACTTGCACTAGCAGAACTTCTCCTTGCTTGGATGCTCTTCAACAAGGTCAACTTATCAGCCAATAGATCCTACACAAAACGACTGCTGGTTCCCCTGACCTACTGGATTTTGACCGGACTGGTAATCCAATGGATTACGAGTTTTGTTCTGTTTTCATCTGAAGCAACCAATGATTGATGCCTTGCACTACACAAGGCATTAGATTAGAATAAATCAGACCTCAACCAGCTTAATGAAGACTACAATTCATGAAGAAAAATGTGCAATTTAGTGACTTCCCCTACCTATCTGCCCTTACCTATCACAACCTACCATGCTTAACATGCCTTCTAACACTCGAGCGAGCACCTGTGAATAGCTGATGCTTATGACATGACTTTTATGGCTGCTGAAGAGATAACTGTTGTAATCTTATGTTGCACTAACAGAAAAATCCAGGTACTCACTCTCTTTGGCATCCCTTAACTGCGGACTCCTACTTCCCAAACTGCTGCAAATCGCTGCACTTGGTTGCCTCACACCATTCACTGCTTCAAACGATGCATCATCGTCCCTTTTTGGCTCCCCGATGTCCGAAAGCAGATTGACATGATTTTCACCCGAGTTTGTGACGATGTAGTGGGTGCCATGCTTGTCGATAGTTTCCGCAATGACGCTGTCAAAATGGCGCATAACATAGTACTGTGGCTGGTGGTCGAAACTTGGAGTTTGTTGACCACACGTCTGGTCATAGTAGACTGCAGTTCCATCTGGGTCAAGACGCAAGAAGCCACCGGTTTGTTGGAAGACATCATACCTGCCTCCCGTCATGCAGTCTACCACACAGCCGCTGCCAAACTCCGTACTGCAGAGTCCGGATGTACTGTCAAACTTCACCGAAGCATAACCAGGACATTCGACAAGAACAAATTTGGCAACTTTCGTCTTGCCGGGCTGTGTTTCGTTTACCTCTAAAAATAACCATTCATATTAACGATGACTCATATACTAGTGTTATTCTTTTAGCTGCTCTTAAATGGCTCAATATAAATTTCTGATTACCAATTAACATTACATTGCATACACTGTACCTTGCATACTTCACTGAGCTTGTCTGGAATGCACCTTTCTATTCGTTCATTTGTTCATTCATTCATTCATTCACTCATTCATTCATTCAAAGCATTTATATAGTGCCATACAGAGTCACTCCCAGAGTTGGTGAAAAATGCAGGTGGCATATAACATGCAGGTTTATAGGACAGCTATTCTAGGTAAGATGGCCCAATCACTGTAAAGGCACGATGTTGCACTGCTGAAGTGTATGCAAAAGGAACAAAAGTTCACCTCAGGACAGACATACCTTCCTAGATGTGTCTGACAGCAATCTACATTTAAAGTGGTCTACATAAATACCCAGATAAATTACAATAAACAAAGGAAATTAGTTTTTTCCAAAAGAACCTCTAATTTCCTCATCACCAGCGTTGAAGTAAAACTCATTCCTCTCTTGTTCTTCATCTGTCTGTTCTTCATGTTCTTCAACTTCTGTGCATTCTTGGTATTCGTGTTCCTGTTGTGTGATGACGCTGCCTTCTGTTCTCTGCAGCTTCTGTTCTTTGCCCTGCTTGCTGTCTTCCTGCGGTGGTTCTATGATCTGCTGTTGTTTGGTGGTGATTCTTGTGCCATCGCTGTGTTCTACGATGACCAGTCCATCTGGATGGTAGATCGTGATGACGTGATCTTCTCTAGTATGCATCACCTGCATCAGTGAAATGCATATCAGCTTATGGTCACTGGGTCAGTTGGCGACAGGGTCAGTTGGCCACTGGGTCAGTTGGTGACAGGGTCAGGGTTAGGGTTCTGGGTCAGTTGGTCACAGTGTCAGTTGGCCACTGGGTCAACGAGTTAGATGTTCAGTCAGTCATTGGGTCAGTCAGATGGCACAAAACGTATGTGCAAACGAAGGCTATCTGACAATGAAGGACCAATACATGAAACACTACTGTAGGATTTACGGGTTTAAGAGGGTCTTTGAATGATTCTGAGGATTTTAGAGGGCCTTTGAGACGTTTTGAGGGTTTCACAAGGTACTAAAGTGATCTGGATTTTAAAAAGCATGTAAAAACCTGAAGCGTCTGAGGATCGCTGGCGACACATAGTACTGCATTTGGCACTTCCACTGGTGATCCATTCATCCGATTTGCAATTCTTTCACCAGTGGGAAGAGTTGTTATCCAGTATCCTTTGTCCTGCATCTCCTCCTCTGCTAGAGTTGCTGCTCCAGTCTGATCGGATCTTAAGTTACGTCGACTGCCTTCTAAACAAGTTATGCCATTACATAATAACAATAATAAAATTACTAAGAAAAATATCAACAATATTAATAATAACTAGCCTATATCATGCAGAGCATCTGCAAGCTAGTTAGTTGGGCACAATGCCCCTTCTGGGTAAAATCAATTGTCGTTGCCTGTTTCTCCCCTCCATCTGCTTTCCCTCTCCTCTCCCTCTCTTGTCCCAGTCCTTCCCCCTCACTCTATATATATAATGTATATATACACATACATGTATATATACATATATATATACAATATTCAACAGAGCACCAGCATTTTTGTTAAACCAATTATCTAAATAGTAGCATTTAATTTGTCAGACAGTGCCACCATTACACAATATACGGATATATGCATCTAAGTGAGTTATTATACAATATTTTCTTTATCCTTAGAATAGGATCTTTTAGACCTTCTTGTTTGAACAGTCATCTGCCACACGTACATAATGTTGCATTTGAGTCCACCGAGTAAACCGTCTTAAAACCGTCTTAAAACCGTCTTAAAACCGTCTTAAAACCGTCTTAAAACCGTCTTAAAACGTACTTGTTTACATCATTTAGATGGTGCTGTGTGCAACGCTTTTGCAAGGTACTTATAATGTGCCATACTAAGTAGATAAGTAGATAAGTACAGAAGTTGTGCTAATCCTGTGCAAGCCACAGGTGCCACTTACTCTTCTTTGCTGCTGAAGTGATGACTTCTTTAACCACCTGTTGTGGGTCGGGAACCACAGTCAACGGAGCTGGAAGCAGAGATGAACTGAAGCAGAACTCGCTAACTGCACCATCTGCGAACAGCACCTTATAAAAATGACAAGGAAAGCTAAGATAATTGCTCATTAATTACTCTGTCCTCAACTGCTGAGTGGAATATATATATATATACATATATATATATATACACACATATTATGTATAACATATATACAATACAACACAATATAACAATATATATATACATATTATGCATACATGCAAGTGTGCGTATGTGTATATATGTATGTGAGTTCATCTACAGCTGGCCGATTACCACGCACTGGCTTTTCACCTTTTCGTGTGGGGTTTGAATCCCATTGTGCAGTGAACAAAAGCTGACTGGGTGAAAAATTGCTGTTGTCAAGTTTGTGCTTCAACCGAAAGATTGTTTTAACCCTTGGGCTAAGTCGTTGAAATAGACATGTCATAAATACGCGAATGCCTTACCTTACCTTATGGGTGACGTGATTCAACAGAAACTCAGCCTTCACATGACAGATTTGAACCTTGGAAATGACTGTGAGCTGCATCTCTACCAATTGCATTAAAGCCATCCAGGGAACCAATCTGATGTGTTACCTGAGTGGTCCCATCAGTCATAGTTTTAATGACAGTTCCGTCACTCGTGATAACACGCGACTGTTCACGCATTGCAGTCTTTCTTGCAGCTTCACATTTCTGGAGGCACTTTGTCTTGACTGGGTAACTCTGCTTCACCAACAGCCTCCTCTCTTCTGAGCTCAGAGCAATTCCTGCATCAAAGTGTTGTCATTGTTAAATTGGTGTCATCATCATCACCGTTCACACTAGTAACTAAGTTCAGTCAGCATATATGCTATTATTATTATTATTATATTATTATTATTAAAATTTTTAACACACTCAAGTCATACTGAAATATAAATCTGATGTGGTTCGATATCCGACGTTTGAAAGCCAGTGAGAAACGGTAAGTTTCAAGGCATTGTTTGAAGCAAGAACGAGTTGGAGCTTCAAAGAAACATTGGTAGTTGGTTTCACACCTTGGGGCAGTGAGAGCATTGTCCACCCAAGACACTCGTGGTCGATGATCTCTTCCTACATCTGTTCATTCTGCTCAGTCACTTGTGTCATTTCAATCTCCATTTAAGACTTACCTTTTTAGTTGTCTTATTCACCATAGGCCGTCTCTCTTTCAGCAGACTGACTTTCTGGATACTGACCTGACTGTGCCTTGATTTTGGTGCACCATCAGTTGATGCCTTGTGCATTGGATACTGGCGCTACAGACGTTGCAAATTAAAATTACAATTACAACTGTACTTGCGTCATATGTCAGACTCAGATTTACTGACCTCGTATATGTAATACTTGCAAAAAAATAAATAAATATAGGTTATACCATGGATCCTCCAAGTGCCTTACTCTAATACTCTTTCCCTGGCTATGCCAAACTGCAATGTATATAAAATATGAACATAGGTGTGAAAGTTTAAAATTATTACCAAGAGAGCTTTCTAGGAAGTACGTGACATTGAGACCATCAGGACAAGTGACATACAGCTGCTGGAATGGCTGAAACACAGGCACCTCCTTTATGATGTCTTCTTTCACTTCAGCTTCCTTTGAGGAAAACAAAATCAGAATCTTGCTGAAGGTAAGATAAGATAACATGCAGAAACAGTGCAACAGCAAGAATAAAAGTCTGACGATTCATTGTCTACCTAGGTAGACTCTAAAGAAAGACTGTATCTTTCTTTACTGGTTATGTGAGTTGACAACGAATTATCAAACTCAGATGATGTATTGGGATTTGAACAATGGATGCAAGACTGAAAGGCAAATGCACCACTAGGCCTGTTAATGGCACTCAGAGGCCTAAGTACCAACCAGAAGTCGGCGACTGATGGTGGATGGTGTTTAGAGTTGGAGCGGTGACAGAGCTAAGAGGAAGAGGAATAAATCAGGATAGGATCTGTCAGAGGACTGTTTTCAGTTTTTAGTGAATAAGCTGTGCAGATATTGCAAGAGATGCAGCATGGTGAGTTCACAGGAAGGATAAGATAATTTTCATAATTCAGGAAGTTTACTTTTTACAATGGCACCTTCAAAAATATCAAACAAGGCACCAAACAACACGTGTTGCAAATCTTTAGAAAATGCAACATTTTTTATTTCAACCAAATGTACGACATACACGTGCATCTAAGAATTACACGGGTGATATTGCCTTTGCTAACAAATATGCTGGTTAGTGTTTCCACCAGATATATGCATGAGGGTGACATTATTTATCCACTGATGGAGTGGCAGGTAGTTGGGTACTCATTCAAAATACAGTACCCAGGCCGCATTTTACTAATATTTTCACACCTCTATGAACCACCAGTTACAAAATTTAATAATAAAGCACATTGGATGCATACACTTTTGTGAGGTACCTAAAAGGTGCTATATTAACTGTCTTTATATATATATATATATGTATATATATATATATATATATATATATATATATATATATATATATATATATGCGAATATACATATAGTTAGAGACTGGTGGAATAAAGTGCAACAGAAAAATGACTTAAATTTCTCTCCTGAATAGGTTTTCTGTATTAGAGGTGCTACATAAACAGACCATAGAATTTACCACTTCAGTACGTACAGGTGGAGCAGCCGTTACGACATCTGTCACAATCTGTTTCTCTTTGTCTTTATCTTTCTCTTTGTTGGCTTTGTCACTCACTTTGCTGCGTTTAGCGGGTGACACATCTCTGTCTCTTTCAGTTGTGCCTCCTGTTGCAGTCGTGTTCTGCACTGGAGGAGGAATGTATGGCTCCGGTTCATATGGCTTACCTAGGAAAACAAAAACTAGGTAAGCTAAGGCAAGCTAAGATAAGCAAGGCAAGGTGAGCTAAGGAAAGGTAAGATAAGACGAGGCAAGGTAAACTATGGTAAGGTAAGATAATGGAAGACAAGACAAGCTAAGCCAAGGCAAGGTTGAAGCATAATCACAGGACAACAGCAAGCTAACAAAATGATAATCTTTCTTGACACCAGTTCACAAAGTAAATGGAATGTGTTTGATGCAATGAAGCACCTTTTATTTAGAACCTTTTTATTAGACTTCAGTGATTAACTTACCCCACCTTACATGAAGCAAAGCATCTTATTTCCAGACAAATAACTTATCTTGCCTTACCTTACTTCAGTGCCATGTTAGGTTGCAGAACTGTGATTTTGCAATCTGTTCTTACCATTCGGTGGTTCACCAGATGGTCCAAAGGTGCTAACAGACAGCACCAGTCCATCACTAAACTGTGCTGTAAAAGAACCAAATCGACCGACACAAGGTTTTTCTGGTGGACTTTCCCCAGTTGGAGAAAGTTCACAGCCATGTTCAGTTCCAGCTGCTTCTCCAAGTTCGTCTGTTCGTTAAAAAAATAATTGTTAGCTTTAGCAAAACATCTGAGAAGGACCAGGCCAAGCTTTTGAAAAGTCTTAAAGGTGCTATACAAATGTCCGTCTAATATTAATTATTAAAAAATGAAGCTATGAACTCCAGAATATGTCACATGCCCGTGATTTGTTCGATAGTGCATATATACCCAAATTAAACTGTAAGGAGGATTCCCCTCACTGGTTCCGACCATCCCCCACATTGGAATGCACAATCTTTCTACCCAAAGCTTCCATCTGTAAACTGCACCATGTAAATAAGGGGTGCATGATAGTCTAGTGGGTAGTGTACCCAAAGACTGGAAGTTCAAATCCCTGCTAGGGCAGAAAGATGTTTCAAGATTTTTAAGCTACTTGTATCCCTAGTGAATTCAACTAAAAATGAGTATGCAGACTGTACACTGTTGATAACAAGATCAGGCAAGAAGGGCAAGGACTAGCCACCCAGCTTCATGTGCTGAGGGTGAGAACGTGAAATCGGTAACACCCCATACCCATGGCTGCCTCGTAGTGTTAACTTAGGGATTGCTCTTCTTCTTCTATCAGTAAAATATTCTCTGACTTACTGCTACAGTCCTTCTGCCTGTTGTCATTATCTTCAGTGATCTTCATTTCCACATCACAAGTCAGGAGATGTCTGTCTGCGACATTCTGTCCGTTCACAACTTCACCAGCTGCTGCAGGTGATTCAGCAGCACACTCTCCAGCATCTTCTTTCACTGCTTCATTCTCTTCCTCGTTGTCGTTCATCTGTTTTGGGTCTATCACGTGAACAGTAAACGAATGTCCACTCTTCCGAACAGTGGCCTTAACATTTGTGCTGCCTAGAAATTAACAACACACAACTTTCTCTGCAGATTGGATCACTGAATTAGCCACACATTCTAAACCATTTGTAATGTGAATGTAAAAGTTCTTACAAAGTCAACTGTATGTATATAGTGCCTTTAAGCAACTTCACAGAAGTGCTGCATATGTGGCTGTCTAATCAATGAGGTGCAACAAATTAAACAGAGATTGTATGTTGAGCTGAATAACACAGACAGTATATGATTGGAAATTGTTCCAAGAGAAAGGTCCAATGCATGAAAAAGGCCGAATGAGTTCATATTGATGTGCTGGAGAATGGCACTTGCAAAGCCCCTAGAGCAGCAAAGTGTAGTGGTAGGCAATCAGGTTGACTCAGTGCTAAACTATACAGCCCTCTAGTGCATGTGCTAACCATTGAGAATCGTCCCATCAAGAGGATCTTCAATCAAGTCTCAATGCCCATCTGTTTCAACTTGCTCACCAACCACAGCCTCATTCAGCTTCCTTACTCACCATAGCCAGACAGGACTTTTCAAACTGACAGCATTTTTTTATTACAGTTTCACTCGAAGCAACCATCGATTGATGCCTTGTGCATTTTGCAAACTTAAAGTCATCAGACTAAAAAAGATTAGACTTTTTTGTCCGCACAAAGCCAGTACAGTGTTTATACGTATATTCTGATTATCACAATGTGATAATCATACTGAGATTATCGTATTGTAATTACCTTATTCTTTTTACTAAATTGTGATTTTTGTACTGTTATTATTGCAATGTGGTTATCATATTGTGAATACTGTATTGTGATTATTGTATTATCTATGATTATTGTACTCAGATTAATGTAATTATACATTTATCAGAAACAGGACGGTAATGTTTACCATGTAGATATTGAATGCGTTCGGTGATTATTTGGCCTCCATCATCTGGAAAAAGAGTTGAGTTGAGTCCCGCAATGTGGATTAGCTTATCACCCACATCATACCCAGTAAACTGTCTCAAAAAATCAAAACTATCAGTTCGCAAATAAACAGAAAACAATAACGCTTATTTATGTTGTACAAAAAAATTACTTACAAAGGTGAAGTAAGCCTTAAGTAAACAAGAAGCAAGTGTGACAAACTGTATTATTTCCACTTCTTTAACCTTAGCTTTGTACTGACAAGAAAAAACCATTTATGGTCGAAGCAACAACGTCAAAGCAATGTGTACAGTATTTGCCCTCAGATTAGGGAATGTCATGAAGACGTTTTTGGGCTAACTGACACCACACACACATTCAATCACATCGTGCAACACTACACTAAACTACATTACACTAGATTACCAGGTACACTGCATTAAATTGCACAATATAACAAGGCACAACAAACCAAATTACCTTATAAAACATTACACTACAAATACACAATTGAACAATCATCATTGTGATATTCCTAAAAGGTGCTACTTAAATGCTCAAACACATATATAAATAAATACGTTAATACATTTGTTAATTATTTATTTACTGCATTTATTATGCATGCAAGGTCAGTAAATCTGAGTCTTAGACTCAAGACAAGCGTGCACAAACAGTCTGCCCCAGGTCATTACATGTACTGAAGTTTCCATTAATGATAACGATAACATATCATTAACAAAAACTTTAGGTTTTCGTTAATGATAACTACAACTGTAACTAAAACATAGGCAATAATGACAAAAAAATAAAAACTAAACTATAAAAATGTTCTGCTACAATTACAATTACAATATGCAGTGTAAGAAGATTAGAAACCGACCGGCCAGTATCTCTCCGGTTGAGTGGAGACAACAGCTGCATTTTGCTGTTCTGTTTCGTTGGCCACAGACTTTGGTTCTGGTTGTTTCTTGGTTTCCTTCTCCTTTTCCTTGGACTTTTTGTCCTCTGCTGGGATTTCCTTCACCTGCAAAATGAGAAACATCCATCACATTCCCAATTACTCCTCCAAACATCCTCTTGAGCTATAATATATGTACTTGTAATCTAACGAGAAAATTTATGCAGCATCCATTCATGTGCATAGGTACACCACTCTGGAATAAACTCCCCCCAGAACTGTGACAGTTTTCTGACCCATCATACAAACTCACTGATGCTCCACCACTTGCAATTTCTGCTTCGGCGTTTCACTCAAAACTCAAAACATTCCTCTTCCACAGATCCTATCCTGACACCCCTTCTTCCTCTTATCTGCCTCTGCTCTCCAGCCCCAAACATCACCCACCGTAGCTGCCACGCTGTCTCTCTGCCTGACTCTTGGATCTTGACCCGGATCCGAACCCTTTTGCCTATCAATTTTGTTTTGACTGAGCGCCTGTGAATAAGCTGGTCCCCGCTGCGCAGCTTTCGTTGGGCGCTGTAGAAATCTTGGAATTACAATTACGATAATAAGAAGGCAATAACCATCATATAGTCTTAAAGCAATAAGTGAATAGGTAAGGTAAGCTTGGGTAATATAATAGCTAATTAATATATGCCTTCGTCAACAGTATTCCTTAGCACTACGGTTTGTGCTTGATGGGGTTTTTGGCTGAAGCACAAACATGATAACAATGACTGAACAAATGAATGAACAACCTTTCCTTACAGCTCGTGTTTCAACAACGAATTCCCAATTTCACGCTTTGCACCAGGATTTGAACTGCAGATGCAGCGCACTGAGGGAGGGGTAAACACATAACCACTGTGCCACCAGCAGAAAAGCATATAATGTAATGGTTCCACCATGACTAGCAGATGAAGAAGAGCAAAGGTCCCTGAAGCTAACTCCGATGGCAGCTATGGCTATGAAACGTTAGCAACTTCACTGTTTTAAGCCTCGTTATGTGATGCGGGACCCAGGTCCCATCCCTAGCCATCTGATCTTCCCACCTGCCATATATGTTGAGTTCGCTAGAGGGCGCTAGTGAAACAGAAATCTTGAAATCCTGAATCTGTCCTGGCAGTGATTTGAAGATTTAAACCTCCGATCTCTGGGTTGACAGTCAAGCATGCCAAAAGAACTAATTTCCTTTTGACTGTACGTAAGTATGCATGCATGAATGTATGTACATATCCATACACTTAATATAGCACCTTTTAAGTACCTATCAAAGGCACTGGGTTTTACTTTGACCATACCATAATGGATATAGCATGACTAGAATTGTCTTTATGTCTGACCTTTTTCTGGGCTGACTTGGCTCTCTTCTCCTCAGCCAGTTTGGCCTGTTCTTCTTCCTCAGCCTTTATTCTGGCCTGCTCTTCTTTCCAGGCCTTTAAAGATCCAGCACGCACAAACGATTCACACGGCATCGAGTGGTCAACGTTGCTCGACGGACTCTTCCCAGTTCTGCAGATAAATGGACAGCGGCTCATGATAAATAATTCAACCCCAAATCCCTGGCAGTATAAAGTGTTAAACTCAGACAAAAAATTATTTGGTAGACAGATTAAGTCGTCTTATCTCAGAATCATCCAATCAATGCAAATCCAATCGATCAATACAATCATTGATGCAATCACTGCAAACATCAGATCAAAATGTAAATCCTATCAATCAAAGCAATCATCAATGCAATCTATGCAATCATTCAATCAACACACAATTAGCACACAATTGGATTACTGTGATCCAGAATGGTGAAAAAGGGTAAAGTAAGGTACCACAACGCAAGGTACGGTAAGATAAGGTCTGAAGGTAGGATTGATGAAAGGACTGAAATACTGAAAACATGTAGCCATAAGAATGACTTCGAACCTGCTGTCTGGTTTCTTTGGTGATTTTGATCTGCTTCGTTTCTCAGTGGGAGTGGCAGGTGGCTCTTCTCCCTCTTTCTGTAGCTTGGCCACCTCTGCTGCCAGAAGATTTGCCTCATACTTGGCCTCCTCCACCTGAGTCCATTCCATTATTCCACCCGCAACATATTCCAAGTAGTTTCTGCAACAATCCCATGCAAGGATTGACATTTTTAAACTAGTACCTGGAAATATGAAATAACCACTGAAGAGGTGTTTTCCAAAAAAATATTTAACCACGTACTGACAATCAGCTAACATCTAAAGTGGCCCTATAGAAGTTGGCAGCTTAGATTTGCTTAGATTTACAGTTTTTTGTCCAAATCTCATTTCAAGAAACTTTCATTGTGAAATTCGTTCACAGTTCTTTTCAACATAAAGTCAAATTCAAACAAACCTAAATCTGATGTTGGAATGGAGCGCAATGTGCCAGTCATCAAAGCTGTGTGCGATGGACGGATTACGTGGATTGTGCAAAACAATCAGAAAGGTTCTGTCACGTTTCTGATAATACGTGTCAACATATGGATGAGTTTCCAGCGCTCGAAGAAGAGCCTTTGCATAAAACAGCAAAAAAAAGAAATATCACTTAAATGCATTATGAAATTTATCAACCTATCTGTGAGTGACAGCTTGCCAGTGGTGCCTTTGCCAGCTATCTGACCATCATTTACTTACAGATGAACTTCGTATTCGTAATCAATAACACCATTTAGGCTAGCAAGGACAGCACAATTTCAAGGTCCTTAAAAGACACTATATTAAGCGTCTACATACATACATACATACATACATACATACATACATACATACATACATGCACATAAACACATACATGCATGCATATAAACACATACATACATACACACACATACATACATACATACATACATATAAACACATACATACATGCATGTAAACATACATATATACATACACAGATCGCATACATACATGCATATAAACACATTCATACATATATATACATAGATAAATGCTCATAAACACATTCATACATATGTACATACATACATACATACAAACTGCCTCTACAGGTGCCTGGGACTGCTCCAATATATGAGGTCATCGGGAGGTCAATTATAAAACAATATTAAACGTTTAGGCGTTTGCATGTGCCTGTTGTTTCTTTTACTTCACTTCTGATCTAGACAGATTTTGGTCAAATACTTGAAAAATAAATTAAAAATATCTGCATACACATTTGTCTATGAACCATCCAGTGTACGGTATATTTTTGGTAAACGGATCGAGACCTCGTTATAAGAAGAATTCTGGTATGGTGCAGAAAATTCTGGTAAGAGTTTAGATAATATGGTCACTAAGAAAAACTGCAGAACAGATTGTTTCGTCAGTCAAAGCTAACCTGTAGGAGAACTTTTGGTTCCATGTGTTCCGCAAACTGCCACTCATCAAGGTTACGCTTGGTGCAGTCATTAACAACACCTGACAAGTCAACCGACGAACTCAGGTGAGCAGATGATAAAGTCTGAGATGGATTGGAGCTGGAACTCTGGGAACAGTCCTTTGTCTCGTCCATGTCCTCATCTCCAGGGTGTGGCACGTGCTGTCCAGCATCTTCTTCTTCAAAGTGGACTGAGTGACCTGACACAGGAATAATGCAGCAATGAAATGCAACTGTAATATAAATGTTGCAAATTTTTCCAGTGTTGCCAATTAACGACAATAAAATCATTATTAAAAACTGTTATTAAAAGTTCAGTGCAAGTCGATGTAAGATAGTGAAGTTGGTTACATAACTTACTTTGATTTCATTTGATTGCAAATGGTTAATATAAAATAAAATATGTATAATTATAATTAGTAAAGACGTTTGTCTCAAAACTGTTGTGTACAGTATGTTGCTATATGTAATAACTGATAGCGAGGTCTGCAGGTCTGGGTCGAGGTATGAAGTGCTTTACCAACAGATGCCTATGCAGACAACTCTCGTTGACAGAAGCACATTAAAATGTGCGTTGACCTTACGCTATCTTCAGTTTGAACAAGCATTTTTTTTAAAATTATGCGGTCATCAAGTTTAAGAACTCACATTACACCCATGAACTCACAATACCCAGATCTAACCCCCTGCAGAGTTTTCTGAACTAGCTAGCTATCTGACCGATCTAGATATATCTCAAAATTCCCCATTAATGCAGCTCTGTAACAACTGTGAACTAAAAAGAAACTCAACTAAAAGAAGATTAACACAAAGATGATGAACTTCTGCAAAAGCACACAGAAAAATGTGCACAACAAGTGCATGAAAATTGCTATTGATTAAGGATGGGCTTCCTGGTGGATGGTCGAGCTTCAAATCTACCGACTTATGTACACCGTCTTCACCTGGGCAGGGGTGTTATCGCGTACTGCAGACCCTACTGCCTGTTATTGCTCTACACCATCCATGCAACTTGGTCCAGGAACTCTAAACATCGTGTAGTCTGTCAACTCGGGGTAGAAATCTGTTGGTTGGGCTCCAAGTGTATGCATCAGCCCAACTCTGCTGACTCTTCTAGTTACCTGTGGATTGTTTCACTTGCTGATGTACTTCTATTCTTAATGACATTTAACATCATTTAGGCTAGTGTAGGCAGCGGTTTTGTAAGGTACATAGCAGGCGTTATATCAAATGTCTACATAACTAACTTATTATTTGGTGCTGTAATGTAATGTAATACAATGCAATGTAATGTAACTAAACACATTCTAAGTACAAGATCATCTGCGTGATAAAGTAATGTTCAAATAGCTGGAAAAATCACCACTGGCAGACTTTTAGCACTGGAGCAGCTACAGCTGCTACAGGCTATCTAATATAATGACGATGAGACTGATTAGCCTTTGCAGCGTGTGTATTGACTACCGCATGCTAAAGCATCTTGTGTTTTAAACAGGTGTTTAACCATGCGTTAAGCGCATTCACACGTAAACATGTCATGCGTAAATGGGCCTTCACTGTAATAATTTCGCTACTAGACGTCCACAGTGCAAATGTGTAATGAAATACAACTACAGGTAGAGGCAGGTGAGGGTGTGATACAAGTTATATCTGAAAGCCTTACCCTCATCATCGTCATCAACTGATAACACACAAGAATAAACCAACCTCAAACACTGTTTGTCAAGTAGTAACTTTACAAAGAACAATTTTATAAGCATCTGTAATCCTTTTCTCTCTGCATCTCTCTGTCTTTCTGTCTCTGTTTCTCTCTCTCTCTGTCTCTTCCTCCCTTCCTGCCTGCCTACCTAATTACATAATTACCTGCAGACCTACCCATCTAATGCTCAACTCAGCAATCTCACTGCCTACCTACATCAAACATGTCTGTTGTTTTTTCTTAAATGTCACAAATAAATAAATAAAACCTAAATGAAGCAAGAAGGCCACATGGCTGTGAAGCAGCCTTTCATGGATGCCTTAATGGATTTAATTACCAGAAAGTTACTGCGAAACTATGCAACCGTTCTGAAATAATGTCTCTGACTCCCTGCATAGTTTTCTTAGTCCGCTCCACAGCCAGAATTCCAAGCAACTGCTACTTAAGAACTGACAATTACCGGTTTGTAATTCTTTATTAACCTCAATCCCAGAAGGCTGAAGCTATTCCTGATTAACCATCATCATTATCAACATCATTACTGTCCATTATCACTACTGTGCATTATCATTATTACTGTCCTTTATACCTAATATCATTCATAATCAATATTAACTGTCCATTATCATTAGCAATATTAGCAGTATAAAGAGCAAATGGAAGTGGAAAACAAACATACAGGATGACGCTCGTTTTCTCGATCCATGCGAATCTGGCCTTCGCAGAATGCTTCCACTTTTCGACAGTCCTTCTGGATCATTCTCAGCCCCTTCGTCGGACTCTGCATAAACAAACAAGATGTTTGTGAACCGGTGCAAAACAAGAAAGCAAAGCATACTGTAATCAATTCAAAAGTAATCAAGAGACTTGTCCAGATTCATGGGTCATACCATAATCAGTGAAGAATGGAGGACAGAAAAACAAAAGAAAGACAGATGGATGTTGCTTGACTGAATGATGACAGATGGATACAAAAAGCTGAAGGGGAGGCACAGCATTGCAAGGAGTGGTGCCATTTGACTAGAACCTGACAAGGGCAAAAAACTTGCAGAAGAGAGTCGGGAATCACAATCCATTTGAAATACTTTCAACCACTAACTGAATACAGGCTAAAAACCACAGTCATTAATCTATATGAAATGTATTCATTCTTTCATTCAGAGCATTTATATAGCGCCCTTTCAAGATGTCTATTCAAAGACATCTTAAAGGGGTGTTATATGAATACTAGCTCAACCATTAATGGAACACATACAAAGAAAAGACAGGAAGATAACCTGTTGCTGGACTGTTGCTGTTTTGCCTGCAATTTTAAACACCAAGGAATTAATCTAAGAAGAACAATGGCATACCTTGGCCTTTACATGATGAATCAGGTCTTTCTACCCCTCCACTCTTCACTCTCTCATCCACAGTTGGAATCATTCCAACGTAGTATGGATATGGATCATCCCATGGAATGTCTTTCTGCTCCATTTGTGGTCGACGGATCCTTCCGTGTTCGTCAACTGTCGTCAAGTTCATGCACTCCAAAACAAACTGCTGCAAAGCACGACTGATATCTAGAAACAGATTTCATACATTTTCTGAGATTCAAATCAAAACTCAGAAAGTCATTCAGAATGAAGCAACATCTCTGATGCATGCATTAATAAAGTTGAAAGCCAACTCAAAATTAATTATGATGCTATTAAGCCCTGCTTCCCTGTCCTCAGCCTTCATCCATGCATCTAACATAAGCAAACTGGAGTCTCTTGATAATGGGAGTCATGTTATCAGCAGGTACAATGACGTCTTGTTCTAGAACTGAACAACATTTGGATCCATGTCACTGACTGCATAATTAAGTGCATTATACAGAGGATCTGGTGTACTTGTAAACATACAAGTATTACAAAAGCATACTCTACTAAAGATGAGTACCCCAGAACAACCTCCAACTTGCTAGAACAATGCAAGTTGGGAGGTTAAAACAGAGTCATCATATTTGGATTGCTGTATTCATATTAATGCCTCAATCATATCAGCCTTCCACCTTTGGATCTTGCTTCTGAGGAGGGTGTTACCTTGACCTTCAGCATTTACTGACCTGACTTTGAGACAGCTTCCTGCTGAGTGCAGAAGAACAGGAGTTCTTGAAAGCGAGCAGCACGTTCAATAGCTGTTCTGTTATCCAGTTCAGCAGGAAACCGCGCAAGGATCGAAGAAGCTGGCGAATATCCCAGCATCTGCAGTTCAGCTTCCACTGGATTGAAGCCTTCAACTGGCTGCAGGTGGTTGAGACGACGTGTCAGGTCATCATGGAAACTGATGAGAATAGGCTGCTTCTGGTTTCCCTCAGCAACCGTTGACAGAGGTGGGATGTAATCCGGAAACAGTACCTAACATAAATCATTTCTTCTAATGTAACGCAATAAATCTGTATGGCATGAATAAAAGCCAATGATTGTGAAGAAGATAATGATGATGATGCTGATGACGACAATCATGATCATAATAAAGGTGGTGATGATGATCATGATCATGATAAAGTAGATGACAATGATGACGACGATGAGGACGACAATGACGACAATAATGATGATGACGACGACAACAAGGATAACACTGATAATGACGACTAATGGCAATAGTGATGAGGATGGCACTGACAATGACGATGACCCTAAGAACTAAGATCATGACTGAAGTAATGACCTTTCTCTCTTCGATTGTGAGAGCTAACTTGAAAGCAAGACTGTTGAGGTGTTGAGCAAGACTGTCTTCCAAGCATTCGGACTTCTCAGTCTGGACTGCATCCGGATGTGCTTGGCTGTCATAAGCACAGACCTAGCACACACCAGACCAGCAAAATGAACAACAGGGCTCCCAGAATAACAACACATTTGCTGACCACACATGAAACTGATCATGCTGTGACTAGATGACTGACTGACTGTGCAATAAAACTATTAAACCTGTGTAATAATAGAAAAGATGACCGCAGTGATCACAAACGTTGTGTTTCCCTGGTATCATCATCGTCGTCGTCATCATCATCATCATCATCATCATCATCACAAAAACAATGACGACAATGATTATCACGAAGATAGCAATAATACTGACTAGAATGACGATTATGAATATGATGATGACAACAATGATGCTCAGAAAGATGATGATAATCATGAAACTGACAGTGATGATGATCAATCAATGCAATGACACTGAATATGATGATGAAGGTGATGCTGACAATCATGACCACAATAAAGAGAGCCTGAAGGAATTTATAACTAACCTGTTCCAGCATACAATGCATCACAAGAGGAATGCTGACACTTTCAAGTGGAATGGAATTCATCAGGTCGTTGTAGCGTCTCATGTCCACCTCAGCTGGAGAAAGTCCATGCTTAGCAGAGTCTATGTCCATGGCAGATTCCATCTTAAACTGAGAGTGCGACAACATCGGCGACTTCACTGCACCTTCTTTTTAAAGACAATCAATCCCATTATACGCAATGTAATGTAATGAAAAATCTTTAAAGCAAAAAGGACTGAAATGTAAAAAACTGTGGAAACATTGACAAAAAAGAAACTGGTGCATATGTGCATCTGAATATTTATATAGATCGTTTCTGAACCTCTAGAAAGTCCTGAGAAACTCAAGGGACCTCATTATAATACAACTGAGCACGTTGACGATACAATGGTGGTTGTACGATCAGACAGCAGAGTACTGGCCACATGCCGAGGCTAAGAAAATGAAGTCGCTTAAATTTTTGTATCTATAGCCACCTCTCTTAAGTGGCTGACTGATTGCCCTTCTTTTTCTTCAGTGTAACAATAACCTTATAACAACAATAAATAATTTCAGTGTAGTAATAACCTTAGTTATAACAGTGATAAGCGACATTAATAGCACCGGTGAACATGACACTGAAAGAAGCTGAATTTGAAGAGTTCCAGCAGAAGTCAGACCTGGAGCTTCCAGAGGTTCCACTGTTCCTACCACTGCAGGAATATGGAGGAGCTTGAGATTGGCCAGATAGTTCTTCCACTGACGCTTTGCATCCAGCAAATTGTACATCATGCATGCAACAACTTCGAACAATGCTGCTCCAAAGGCGACCTTAACAGGATCAACAAAACTTAATAGTGAACTGCCTGATTTAAATATAATTAGGCGAAAAAACTTTAACTTCAGCAAAATTAAGCAATACATAATGTGAACAGACTTAATTCATACATACCTGATTTAAACAAACTGCTTGACTCAATAATTATCATTCCTCAGCTTATTCTACAAGCGTCACGTAAATGAACATCTAATATAAGTAATTTGAATGCTTGAAGAAAACAAATGAAAAGTCATTTACGTCATTTTTTCACTCTAAGAAGCATGATAGCAGTTGTTTGACACAACTCAGATGATATTTCTGATCTAAATGTATTCTATTATATGAATAATGACAGACAAAATCTGATCAGATCAGAACATGCTAAATCAATCAGACCAATGCAGTTTATAAAGGCAAACTAAGTGTCAACAACTCAAAAACGTCAATGCAACAGTGGCAACTGATCATACAGTAGAGTATGGTAAGGCAGGGCAAGTGATGCTAGGTAAGGTAGGCTAAGACAAAGCAAGGCAAGCTAATGTAAGGTAAGGAAGGATAAGTAAAGCAAGGCAAACCAAACTGATGTAAGGTAAGGAAGGATGCCAGCACTGGGCTAGGAATGACTCTGATTAAATGGCTTGAAAGGGGTCTAGATATTGAAAGGGCCCTATATACTGAAAGGGCCTGATTGAATGAATGAAAACATATATGCTTCACAGCAACCTTTGCATCATTGTCTTCAGCATTTGAAGGCACAACACCATCTGGAACCAAGTGTTCCAGCCGTGCGACATCGTGCAGATTGGAATTGTCTGGTGCCTTCTGCATCAGCAACAGCACATCCCGCCAGAACCTTTTTAGTTCAGCTGACATCTGCTCTCGTTCCTTTTTCTTCTTTTCTTTGTCCTCAGCGACACCTGACGCTGCATAAATAGCCATAGGCAGATCAGTGCAACGATTACCAGTACAGATTAATCTGCTGGTTAATTGGGAGGTTAGCTGGCTACTTGGACTGAATGCCTGATTCCTTCTTTTATTGACTGATTGATTTAAGTATTCAGTAATAGGTAGATAGGCTGACTGACTGGCTCAGTGAATGCTTGACTGCTTGATTGATGTATGTATGTATTTATGAATCTATGTATGAAAACAGCAGCAGTGCCTTTTAAGTACCTCACAAAACGTTTGAGTGTTAGACTATATGACTCAACCTATGAAGGTCACAAAAACCTGGATGTTGTAGGCACCTCAAGTGCCTACATCCAGGTGTTTATGTAGCACCTTTTAAGTGCGTCCCAACATCACACAGTGTTCAGCTAAGAGACTGTCTTCAGTGGAACTAACCAGCTGCTGCTGCTGTAGCATTCTCTGGTGCAGTTGTCTTGACATCTTCTGCAGCTGCTGAAGCAGGGGAGTCATAAGATTGGCTGTTAATGTTGATTATGGCATCTATGTTGATGCCAATCTCAGACAAAAGTGACAGAAGATGTGGATGATGGAACCCAGTGATGATGATGTAATGCTGTGGCCCATCATCTGGTTCATCATCTGCAGTACAAGGCACATACAATGACTGGCAGACTGATTTTCTGACCAATTCACTGACTGATCAACCAATCTACTGCTACATAATATGCGAGTAACATTACATTTGACGCCTTGGTTCTAAATGTCAAGTAAGTAAAAATTGATGAGACTAACAGAAAGAGGCAGTGGTATCTCTTCCTCATTTTCATAATCAATGACTTTCAAAAATAATGATCTTCTGACTGATTCATTCACTGACCGGCTGATAAAATAACTGATCAATAAAAAACTACAAAACTGCATTTGAAATGTTCATTCTAGATGTCAATGAACTTATATCTGATGAGCATGGCAGGAAGAAGCAGTAGTATCACCTCACCAATTTCGTAGTCAGCAGTGTTTGATAGATTTCCTGACTGATTTATGGACTGATTGGCTTATCAAATGATAGATCAATCAATTTATTATTAATAATAAGCTCGCAAAATTGTTTACATTTACTTTACGTATCTGCCTCCTTTACCTTAAGCTACCAGTAATTTACATGACTAACTGGCTAGCTGGCTGGTTGACTAAATGAATGATAGCTTTTACCAGGGCCAAAATATAAAACCGGCTTAGACAAGTGACCATATACCTGTAAAGTTACAGGATTATGGTGCTTTTCATTTTTATACAGGCATACCAGTGTAATGGCCCTTACACCTTGGGCTGTCATGGACTCCGTGGTCTGTCACCATGCTAAGCAAATTTCTAATTACATTACATTATAACACTGGTTATAATTTACAAGAGCTTTACTTATGTATTTGGCATCAAGGTCTTCTTCCCCTCGCTTCTTCAGTTTGCTGTCCGCCTTGGCAACTGCTGGTTCAGGAGTTTTTCCCTTTCCAGCAACACTCTTAGGGCCTTTGGCTGGAGACTTGCTCCGTTCTTTTTTGTCTGCCTTGCCTTTAGATGACTTATCTCGGACTTCAAGCACCTACAGTGCAATCAAAGTATGCAACAATTGCCCAATTACAGAATCACTCAAGAACAATAAACTGTTAAAATACAGAAACACTCAATTATATATATATATATATCATAATAGCCTTAGATGTGTGAATGCATGGTCTAGCTATATGTATGTGATGGTGAACGCTGATGCTGTTTGGTGAATAACATAAGAACAAAAAAGGTTGCTTATAATTGGCAGTACGCAGGGGTGAAATTCTCAAAATCAGGACAATTTCTGGCATTTGCTTTCACAACCCTTAACTAATGAACAGCAACAAGGATTATGCCCAGAAGGAATATTTTGCCTAATTAGGAAACAGGAACTCTGCACAGGAAAGTCTAGTTATAATGAGGTATGAAACAGTCTAACTGCACAAATAGATCAACTCCTTTGCAGCCCCTTTGAACTTTTCTCATGATCCTAAAATTCTCTTTAATTGCAATCGTAATCATAATCATCAACTTAAGATTTCTACTATCCTAAAAGAAAGCCAAGTCCTTATTCAAAGACGCTCAGCCAAAACAAAATGAATATGCAGGTAAGGTTGGATTCGATTCTAGGTCAAGACCCAAAGGTCAGGCAGGCAGAAAGTCAGTTGCCTATGGTGGATGGTGTTTAGCACTGGAGCAGTGCGAAAGATAAGGTGAAAAGGAGAAACCTGGACATGAATTGTTGAAGAGGTAGTTACCCTGCTTCCAGTATTACTGAAGTACCTGAAAGATGGTAATTTCTTACTCTCCACAATTATTGTCAGCTCACATCATTAGGTATCAACATTTGTTAATAGGATCTTAAATAGAAACAGACCTTAAGATGACAAACTGATAACTAAGATCATGCACACCGCAAAGCAGATTACCTTTTTCTCAGCATCCCTGCGTTTGATGTCTTGGTTCTTGATGTCAAGCAACTTAAATTTGATGAGCCTGGCCAGAAGAGGTAGTGGTATCTCTTCCCCATTTTCCAGGTGCTGTTTGCAAGGCTCACATATTTCATAGAACTGAGGAACCTCTTTTCCTTTGTGCGAAGTTTTCGTGTTGCCCAGTTCAAAAACCTGTTCATAGAAACATGTCATATCCGGACATTGCAATGAAACCGAAAATGAAACCAAAAATAAAACTAAACCTGAAACTTCAATTTAGCGAAAATCTGTTTATAAAAAACACTCAATAACTTTGTAATATCTTTATCACAAATAAGAAAGTAAGTAATCTTTATTGGCACAAGACAAATGCCCACACTTTACAGCAACAATACATACAAAACAGCAAAAACAGCACAATGTTCGCAAAAAATTATACAATATTATAAAAAGTTTAAAAGTCTATCTCTATATAAAGTTCAAGAGAAACTAACAGCACAAAAATCTAATGTTATATATGGTTCAAAAGAATGCTAACAGTATATATATTGGACCAATCAGGAGAACTATGTACAGTATTCACAATTTTTATATTTATACAGTGAGGGAATGATAGATGTTTTATGCAGCAGAGTATGGAACTATGCCAGTTAAACTGTATGCCATCTTTTCTGTAAATTGAATTTATAAGAGTTGTTTGAGCAAACTGTGCTTCTTTCAGCAAGCAGTATAATTTTGTACCAGTGTTAAGTTGTCTCCACTCACTCAGTGTGGTGCAGAAATGAGTCAATCCTATAACTAAATCTGTTGATAGGAAGCCACCCTGGAATGGGGGAGCATATGCTAGCCAAGAGCTTGGCAAATGTTTTCAAGTTATTGGAAAACATTCCTTGAGATCAGAGGACTTTAAGTGGATACAGAATGTGGGTTTAATCTTCAACTCAAAAAAACCAAACACAAAGCCAGACTGGCATTCCAGCTTACCTGCCACATAATTCAATATCAGAGGTTAATCAAGCCCTCTGCATTATCAGTGCAGCGTGATGTAATGGAATCAAACATAGTAAGATAAGATAAAAATATTGTTCACTTTAGACTGTTTTACATGCATTATCCCTGCACAAGCAAAACTAGAACCAACCTGATTAAAAAGATCCTCACGAGACACAGATGAAAAGAGCTTGCGTGTGCCACCCTTGACAGCTGCAACTAAAGCGCCAATGTGGGCGTAATCTTCAATTCGATTACCAACCACAAAAGCAAGACTGGCATTCCAATTTCCCTGCCATAAAATTCAGCAAAAGAGTCAGAAATACAAAAGTGAATACAACAAAGAATAAAGAGTTTCACACTCTTGGAGGTGAAGTCTAGAAACAGCTTAAACAACTGTGTCTGCAACACTGATGGACATATGCTATCTGGCTGCAATTATCCTAATACATGCATTTATTGCTCTAGGACTGACTGCTGTAAAGCCGCATTTGCAGGCTTGGGATTCTCTTGCAATTCACAGCTTCAGTCTGCCCTGAATGATGCTGCCTGCCTGACTGGAGGTATCCCTAAGTTTGGCCATAAGTCTGGTCATGTCTGAAGAATTGCACTGGCTACCTAGTAAGGAATGTATTGAATTCAAAATCCCGGTTCTTGTGCGTAACTGTCTCATTAAATGTGTGCCACCCTATCTAAGAGAGGTTTGTGTTCTGACCTCCCCTATCCATGGCCACAGATAGCTCTGGCAGTCAGCAGCCCAGAGTGACTTGTTTGTCCCACTGGTCTGAACATCCCCGGCTCAGCGCTGAAGCTTTGTGGTGGTCACCCTACTTCTTGGAATGGTTTGCCTAGTGACCTGCAACATGAACTTCTTTGCCTTTCTCCCTCTCTCTTCTGCAAGTATTTGAAGACCATTTTGTTCCCCAATGGTTCTGGATTATCTGGCCGGGAGAGATTTAGACCTTATATTACACAGAATATTACTAAGCCTAATTTGGAAAATAAATCACACTGATTATGCAAATGAATTCATAGTTGGTGGCATATATTGCGTGATTCTGAATGTGCCGCCCTTTCACTACAGCGTTCGAACTAAGTCTATTAGCAGTTCTAACTTACTGTTACATAAATACGATATCGACCAATGCATAATGCATCGTCAATGGAAGTTGTTTAATAGTTGTGTTTACGCTACGTTGAAATGACTCTGCAACAGATTAAAACTACTGCAGGTTTTGGTGCTAAATAAACGGGTGATAGCAACATTATGTTTCCGTATTCACATAATTTACTCGATTTATAATTTTGAATAGGCAGAAAACTATTCTGCAATAGCGTAAGTGCGAACCTCTTCATAAAAAAGTGCGCCTGCAAGACCTTGATCTCCAGCTGGCTTCGCATCTCCAAACCTACTCTTCGCTCGCTTGGGAGGCATCACGCTAACGACTTTTACCACCAAATGCAGAAAATTTAAATCTCACTAAAATTGTAATGTTTATCCATTACAGTCAGTTACTCGTTTCGAGAACTGTTCGTGTTCTGTTGCCATAACACCGACACATGCGCACGATGCATTTCCGGGCAAAGAGCTTACCAGATATTTCTATAGCGCCTTTCTTATGTTTATCATAACTCACGCCTATCAAGAGCAGCAACCCTCCGGATGAATTACAGCAGTGCTCAAACTGGCAGTCGTCTGAAAAAGCATAGAGCCGGTATCCTGCGTTTTGTGTCATGGCTCGTCGATTATATTTTACAACTGTTTTACTGGGTGTGCCTTCACTTCCTAATGGCTGCAACTTTCATGCTTTATTTAAACCAGCTATTACAAGTAAAAGATCTTAGAGTACACTAATATATGGCACTACCAGTCTTTCCTGTGTCGCGTAATTGATGGTCAATTAAGCAAAACAGTGGCGCCACCAGATGGAGTGTACGAAAATCAAGGTCAGATCGTAATCCACAGATGCCATAGGAACATCCACAATTGTTGACCCTTGAAGTTCATATGAGAATAGCCATATTCTAACCGTATCTTCAATATATGACACTACTTTAGGGGAGGATACTATAGAAATGGTTGACCTACTTTGAGGTTGATGTCTACCTTACTTCCCATTATTTTGTCACAATCCATGTAGCAACTGAGAACTATATCAACTTTTCTTCAAAGAACATCCAAAAAGTCAAACAATTAAAACTTAGTACAATTATCGTTCATTCTTTGTCATCAGTTCAAAGAGTTAAAGCTATTAAAAGCTTTATACTAAGTACATACTTCTCTGAAAAGCAGTCTTCTGCACTCCACTTTCCATCAGTCTACAGCAACTTTCTATTACCATACTTACAATGCAAGTTCGAACACTCGATCCATTCTTATCTTCCATGCACCCACATTTCCTACCACTGCAGTAGTAAAATTCCAGGGTTCAAAACATACAAAATTCCAGGGCTTTTAACTGTCACAATCTTTTCCTTAGACATTTAGTATTAAACACAACACAGAATCCACATGCATATTTGTAAAATGCTCTGGAATTCCATCTGTCAGTTCATTCAGTCTCCAATACGCTACTGTAATACACAAGCTACTCTTAAAATGCATTACTCCTAACAGTGTCCAGTTCATTACTAAACAAGTGATGCAACGGAAAATGAGAAACAGCTGCAGATAAACAACAAATCCAACAATTACTTAAAAAGATCCACTACACAGCTGGAATACAACACAAGTGCATTATGTTCAGTGCAAGAAAACACAACTTCTCATGTAGTGGAACATCGAGAGTAGAATTCGTTTCCTTCTCAGTGTATATTTACCAGAAACAGATGACTCCAAGTCACAGACACCATGCCAGGGCAGGGGCAGAACTTGCAGTCTTTTGGCCCGTACACCATTATACTGCATGACGATGGAGGCAGTTTTGCCTCAGTTACACCATTATCACTGCCTCCTCAGAAGGGGAACCCATGATCACTGATTTACAACATGCATGTGTGCTATCAACTGGATTGTCAAATCACAATATTCCAAGCAACTTTTTTAAAAATACACAAAGTTTACCAAGCCAAGCAATGTAAGCGTTTAGCTTTCAGCTGGTTTGGTGAAGTACTTTCCACTGTTATGATTTCAGATCTCAGCACAAAGACTGGAAAACAAATCTGTTAACATGCTGATGCCGAGTGCCATAAGTCAACAACTGCAACAACTATAGCTACAGAATTGTATCATGTTGGACAGATACAGAAGAAAAGCAGCCCCTTATGCTAACCACAAGCGGCAGCCATGGGTACAAAGTGTTAGTAACCTCATTTTTAAAGCCTCAGCATGAAGTTGGGTGGCAGCTCTCACCCTTGCCTCCTGATTGTGTACAGTTGGCATGCTCATTTTATAGCCAAGTTCACTGGGGAGGGGGCACACACGGAGCATAAAACTCGAAATATCTTTCTGTCCAGGCGGAGATTTCAACCTCCAAACTCTTGGTTGACAGTCTGGCACGATAACCACTAGACTATCGTGCACCCTAAATATGGTAAAATATTGCCTCATATTAGAAACCACTCTGAGAAACAAAACTGAACAATCTTCAAGCCTTTCACCATCACCTGATAAACTTCAAATCATGGCTCAAGAAATTTCATTTCTACATCTCTTTTGACTGTCAAACCTTACGAGTCATGCACAGTGCCTTTTTATTCAGCTTCAGTCCACTTTGGCGCTACATAAATTCTCCTGTTATTATTATCATTATCATTATTATTGTATTATTATTAATGTAACCACAGCAACAACAGTAACGAGGTCACATCATAACACAGTCACACATGAAGCTGAAAAAAGTTTAGGAATCATACATCCAACCACATTACCGTATATCAGAATTTGCCTTACATCATCTGTGTCTAATGTAAGTCTCAACAACAGTAACTATGCAACCAGAGTTAATGTTATTTCAAAACAACCGATGACAGATCCCGAGTGGAAAGTCAACATCTTGAATTTGTCACAGTGAGTCATTGTACTGTCCTTGTGAGCACTCTCGAGTCAGTGCTCAGCCACTGGTTTTGAGTAATTAATTACATGCTGATGTGCCTTGTAAGCCCTCTCAGTATTCACTCAGTAATCCACCAGCTTGGGCTTATTTGACGACTTTGACTCAGACCCAGATCTTGAGTGACGTCTAAAATAAAGAAAAATTCACATTACTGCTTAATTAAGTGTGTGAATGTAATATTAGTCAGCAAGGTTTAAGCGTGGGTTTGTATAGGAAACTTTCACTGAGTCATTGGGTTATTGATTTGTTGTGCACACACAGATCACATGCTCACAGTTTGTGGATGTGCCTGGCTGGCATGTGCTGAACACATGGCAGGATCGTGTGATTGGCTGGCAGTGCCCATGTTTATCATGTAGGTGCTCGCACAGGAAAACGGCAAGCCTACGTTGAGATGAGTCATTATGTTTTTGAAAGCCCATGACTGCACAATAGCAGGAGGGATGTTTGGGCCTGTCTGCTAACTTGGCAGGAAACAGTCTATGTAAAGCAACTGTGGGTGCCTTGTTAAGAAAGAGCAAAGATACTGCAGCAATGGTCACGTGCCAAGTTGAAAGTTTGAGTTACAGATGCTGATGATAGATTTGTGTTCAGAAACAGTGATGATTCAAGTACTGTTGTTATTAAATTGTTTAATTATAATTACGAAAATCAGACTGCATGTCTTTATTTGAATTATTAAAAAAGCTGAAAAGGACCTATCAGTTACACGATATACAAAACTATTGGCATCATTACATTTCACAACCACAAACTGGATTTTTTTTAAAATTCTGCAAAGCTGACAAATTTGTACGTAAACAACTGATGATGGAATGGACCAAATATCCTTTTTGTGTTAACCGATATTTTTTATGCCAAAAGTTTTTGTGTTAAGTGTTTTCCTCTGTAGTTAAAAATTTTAAACTTTTTGAATATTCATGCTGCCACACAACAGAAACAGATTTTCAAAGGGATTAGTGTTGGCCTCAGTGGTCAGTATGTTCTTCACCTTCTGTCTCGATCTCGGTCTCTTTCTCTGTAACTTTTTGGTTTTGAAGACAAGGAATGCGACCTTGAGCGCGATCTTGACCGAACAGATCGGCCTTCTCGCCGGCTTTCTCTCTCACGTTCCCTTTCTCGGTTCCTCTCCTGATCCAGACGTTCCAGTTCTTCACGTTCCCTGTGGCGGCGCTCGCGTTCCCGCTGGCGCATCTGAATTGCAATCGCCCTCAGTTCTTCCTCACGATCCTAAAAAATGAAAAAAGCCGAATAACATTTGTAATTGTTCAGATGCTGGATTGCTGTTGTGATGCCTGAGGATTTTTGTCAATAAAAGATAAGCTGTTATTTTAAACTGTTATTTATTTATTGCACTTATTACAAGCATGATCCCAGTAAATTTGAAAATTTGAACCCGTCATGACACAAATGAACGCTCATGACAGGGTCATTACATAGAGTCCACTCAGCAGACTCAAGCCAACAATCATTGGAATACAGAGCCAGTATGCTGCTGAATAGATCACCATTCCATACCATTATCCACAAATGTCCTTGGCAATATGATCAACAGATTGTTGAAACACTCCAGTGGAAGCATGAACAGCTAATCCAACCAACCAAAATGTCCTTCCAGACGAATTTACTGTAATTTTTTTTACATTCCTGTACTTATGTGGAGCCATTATATAATACTCAAACCATCCAATGATGACACTCAGTGGCATAGCTTCTTCAAATGTTAAAAAATACATCATGGAAAAAGAGTAGTGGATATCGGAATTTGAAACTGAAACAACTTCTTTCAACCTGTTTCATCTGTTCCTCCTTTTCCTGTTTTTCAATTGCTGCTCTCTTATCCGCCTTGTCTGTTAAGAAAAAAAATGAAAATATACATGTACAACAACAAGAAAATCAATCCCTGATTTATAACAATCAATAACAAGCCTCTGTGAATAACAGACCCCACAGGAAAACAATAACAACAATAAAAATATTATTATCATCATTAAAAGTAATGTATTGGTGTAGATAAAAGTGCCATGTGGAGCCATCAAAGAAAAACAACATGTAGTGTATATACCAAGTAAGTTTCGTGCTTGCAATGCATACTAGAAGACACAAAACACTCCTTACTTACTGTATATCAACTGATCTCTATACCATTCACACAAAAATGAAAAGACATAAGGAGAAATAAGCTGACTGACAGAACAATTAAGAAGCAAAACAATAACACATTTAAAACAATTAAATGAAGCAAAAGAATATTTGATTACTTGTGGAATTTTCTCACAAACAATTCCAGTAGCTCAAATCATTAATAAGATTTTGATGAAAATTTACGTATTTACATTGTTTGGTCAATGCCAGCTGCATTTTCTTTTTCAGTCTCTCTTGGGGAGTCATCTTGGGCTACAAAACAAATAGTTTACAGGTCAGGCAAAGCAACTGCTGAATATTTTGCACAGACTTCGCCTTCGATTCATGCAGGGGTTTCTGCTGGAAACAGAGCTGAGTCAGCTCGTTGTTTAAAGACATCCTTATTTCCCCGAGCCCTCAAGCTCGAAGTGCTTCTGAGTAGTTCATTCTGTAAGAAGCGCTATATAAGTTATCAAATACAATACGATATGATAATCTTATCGTATAACTTCTGTAGCACCATTATTGTTATTGTTAACACCACCACAAACAGAATACCAGATGCAATTAGTTAAAATTAATTAAGTTATTTACAAGTTACTGATACTACAATAAGAACCATCATATCACAAAATAACATGTATGAGGAATATAAGCCTCACTTCTTTGCAGAAATACACGATCAAAATGAAAATTAAACTTAAATCTTTAACACCCGCTGTGATATGGACATTGCATTGGAACAAAAATATGGAACACTATGCGAAGAAATTCAAATTAAAATCCAAGTATAGAACACAAATTTGTGGATACTCAGAGATTTAGATGTAGTGAAGTGGCAAAACAAAATACCAGCCAGAAAGATACAATACATGGTACAGATGAATTTTGAAGAAGCTGAATGAAAGGGAACATCATTTGGAAGTTGGAAACATGTCTGCAATGTTCTTTTGATGTTGGCAATATGATCAACAACCAGAATTACACCAAACTTTTTATGTCATCTGGAATCCGGCTAACCTCCAGAAAAAACTAAACAAACCAAAATTTGTTTATCACAGGGATGTTGAGGTACTTTTTAGGCCACTGTAAGGTTAAAAAATTCACAAGCAGATGGCATGAAACTGAGAAAAGCTAAAGAAACATGATCAAGATCAAAAGTAAGTACGACGATTCTTACTGACTTTGGTAGACAAGCCTTCCACTTTACCAGACAACCCTTTGCTTAGGTCAGACCTAAAACAGAAATCAATCCAAGTTATTAATAACAATAACATTATTAAACTTATTATATCTATTATTATTCTTAATAATCTTATTGTTTGTACAAATATTATCCTGTTGTTTTTTGCACTGCAGTCAGCCTAATCATTATCATCAATTACTGTTATGTTTGAGCAACTATTCAAAGTAGGACAATCTTGTGGTTTGCTGAAGAGTTTGCTTCAGCTCTTTCAACGTCCTTACACTGTAATAATCCTTTAAAATAGTTTATTGCAAAATCAAAATTTAGGAATTCAGAATTTACGCATTCAAAAGTAAGATAAGTATTACTGTATAATACACACTGACAAAACATTCTGCCACAGTTATGGCACCAGAGATTCCAGTACAAATGTACCAAACACAGACAAGTGATTAAATCAACACAAACTATTTATCCTGATGATATTCAGGCAGTACATCCTTTGTACATGTATCATATATATCTATAGAACATGCTCCACAGCCTAAATAGTCTCCATATTAACTATGACAAGCTGTAAATAAATGTGATGTAAACTTGTTTGTTTCTACAGTAACAAAAATCATAATTTTACTAATCTGTGGCTAAATTAAATAAATCTGCAACTTTAAAACAAGCCGCGTAAACACAACTCAAGATGATCAATTTCAGCATCGACTGTACAGAATTTACTAAAATGAACCATTCTCAATCTCTAAGTTTTTCGCACATCACAAAATTACCATTTCACAAAATTATAAGTCTTGTGTGAGTACTCAGGACTGTTTATCATCTGGGGGTCGCCCTTAATTTACTGTATATGATTACCTACACTGAAAACCTGATACAGATCTATACCATAAATAGACCATAACTCTCATTAAAATGGAGAACTCTGTACAGCGTGCAACTTCGAAGGTTGTGTTCTAACCAAAGTTTGGTGTATCTCATCAAGTTAAAAAGTTCTGACAGCCACCTACCTTTTGTTGGATATGTCGCTATTGCCAGTGACGCTCTTCTTGTCACCGGCTTCTGAACCGTCTTCGTCTTCAAACTCGGAAGTCTCACTCTCTGACAGGCTTGGTCTCCTGTAACTCTTGATTGGTGGTGGTGACAGCTTGGCAGGGCCCCTAGATGAAGATGATGCCTGACTGTTTGATTTCACAGACCTAAAACAGACACCAGTTAGAAGCAAATAATTAGTTCCACAATTAACTGTGTCGTCAACACATCCAGCCCAGTGAGACAACATCATGTCTTCCCCAGTAGGGAGTTTCTGATCAATCTCCGAAGCTACAGTACACTAAAAGATTTGAAAGGCTCTTGAATTCTTGAATAAATTTCTGGTAACTTTACCTTTCCCTACATTATATTATCACCACTTCATTATAACTGTTGCCATCATAATGATCGATGATTGACGAAAACTGCTGAACACTGAAACATCATATGCAATAGAGTTCTTAGAACAATACAATATCTGAATCCAAGGTAAGGTCATAGGTCATAAGGTCAGCCATCAGATACAGATACATCAACCATACACATCATAGTGAACTCATGCATGTCAGGTTATCACAGGACTTTGAACACTGCTAATTAAAAAACTGCAATGCTATATGTTCCCCATATCCGTGACTCACCTTGATCTTGATCTTGACTTGAGATTCGAGTGTGATCGAGACCGTGATGTTGCCCTGTGCCTGGTCCTAGAACGAGACCTTACTCCTCGTGACTGCTTTGGACTGCCTCTTGAATCCTCTCGCCTCCAGCTGGTCTCATTTCCTGACCGGCTGAATCCAGGCCTCCTGGCATCAGCTGCCATCGACCTGCCCCCATAGCGATCCGGACTTCTGCGGCTTCCCAGTCGCCGATCTCGATCTGGTGTTCGTGATCGTGTTATTCTTCTTGATCGAGATCGTGTCCGAGATTGGCGCAATCGCCCCGATCGGTTTCTTGGTGATCGACCTCTTGGTGATCGACCTCTAGGTGATCGACCTCTTGGTGATCGACTTCTTGATGATCGACCTCTTGGTGATCGACTCCTGGATCGCAATGATCGTGAGCCATTTCTATTCCGTGAGCTTCGATCTGAGTCTCTCCGAGCAGGACTTCTCTCTCGTGATCGATATGATCTACACAAACAACAGAATCTGGCTTAATGGTCAATTTCAATGCTCCCTTACATCTACCCACTTTCCATTAAATCATTCTTCATTTCTATCAGAGCACTGAATATGCAGTGAACTTGCCAAGACTACATGCCTTACAACAAGACTCAAAGGTTCTTTGAGCAAATCCTTAAAACTTTTTAATTCACAAATGTTTAGCACTTTTGACTGGTATGCTGTGCATCAGAACTGGTGATATTTTTATATTAATTAAAATTAAACAACTTATCCTGTGAGAATAGAATCATATCATATCAATATTAGAACACAGGCAAAAACTACACAGAACTACAGCATTACTAGGAAATGTTAAAAAGGCAAAGAAATTCGGACTAGCTCTAACAAAATCATTCTGCACACATCACACAGACACAGTTTATTCACACAGATACACAGCTATGTTACACATGGAATAAAGACCAAACGTGTGCATATGTAAAAGTACAAAGCATCTATGAATGTATGCATACAAACACAAAACATAGCACCTTAAAAGTGGCTTCTTTTAACACTACCCATGGAAGCCAGTTTATGTCCCATATAATAATGAGGTTGCGTTACAGCAATGAAGTTGCATTCAAGACCTAACTCTAACAAGACCTAACTCTAAATCTGTGATTCGAAGGCATAAATTAAGAATTCCTGTTATTACGAACATTAGGACAGTCTGATGTACATTTATCACAGCAAAAGAACGCACAAGTTACAGTCTGACCTCACAGATAATCAACTTACGCCTTTCACACATTTTATTGGGTCAGTTCAATCAATCTGTGCCATGCCAGAGTTTTTGAGATCAGGGCGTCATCGCCCTGCTGAGCGGAGCAGTGCGGTCGCGAAGTGATAGACTGCTTGGTTCTTTGGCCTAGGGTTAGGGATCGTTTGCCCAGATCATCCAAACAGAGAACAGTTACCGACCGATGCGTCTTGGAGGAGTTTTTTTGTAAATGCGGGGGCAGTGCTGGCCCATGAACCACTCCTCCCTCATCCGAGCTCTCGCCTCCAAAGCTGGTGATGAACTGGACGACCCCTGCAGCTGCTGGCGACTTGGATCTTGATCGAGACGATGACCTGCAGGCACAAACACTTTACCTTGGGATTTATCTATCAGACCCAGCAAAAATAAGCACTACCTGTGTTCTGCTGTGTGATATGAAAAGACTGCATTATTGAGGCTGAAAGTCACTTCAGCAGCAGCCATTAACCAATCAGCATGTCTTTAGTTTAAAAATAAATAACAACAATAAATCTGCTACTACTGCATAATATGAAGACCAAAGGTGAATGCCTGAATTTGTCATTTGCAGAGTATGTAAGGTAACATCAACTATTACACACTCCTCTCTGAAGTTTTTCTTGAAGAAGTGGTAATAAAGTGTATTATAAAGATTACATTTACTTGCTAGACAAACTATGGTGCCTTCATCACTTCATGAGAACTGAGTTAATGGTATGCAACTCAATCAGTTTTCAATGGCTGCTATGTAAAAATATTCCAAATAAACAACTGATTCCCTGTGAAATTCAGTGACCACTTACGCTCTGAGTTTGTCGAATTTCTGTGGTTTGGGGCTTTCTCTAGCAGCATAACTGAAATAAAAACAAAGAAATCAACAGTGAATACCCTTTCTCAAAGTACATATGGTTCAACCTGGTGCCTTGGAAAGAAACCAGGGTTTAATTTGCATCCTCAGAATCAACCACAACTAAATTAGCAGCAATCAACTATTGGATATTTGTCTAAAATTTAGATCACTGTTGTGATCGTGTTAAAATTATTACTCAAGCCATTCCTTTTCAATCACTCCTTTTCAATCACTTCTGATTCTCTCTTTAGGGGCAAACTCAAGTCAGCATCAACAACCTTACACCAAGCCTTCCTGCACTGGGCCTTTTCCCAGTGTTCAGCCCAAAACATGCCACTCCTCTACTTCTGACTGCTAAATTTCAGTGCATGTGCACTTAAATTTTCTTCAGCCTGAGTCATTCTACAACACTGTATAAACAGACATTACTGTTGTTAGCAAGCACTAGACGCTGCTTTGGCTTTCCCAACCCACAACAATAAAATGTGTGTTTGGTCACTGCCAATATAAGAAGTACAAGAGAAATACAGTTTTGCATTTGTATAATTATTAATTTATTATTTTAATGATAAGGTTATTAGGTAAATCCTCTTAGACTGCCTCCCAGTGCAACAGTCAATACCTTATCTGCCTTCTATTCACCCTGCATAGAAGAAGGCAAAAAGGTACAAAAGTTCACAATAAGTCCAACAAAAAAAACTTAACAATTGCATAATGCCAAATCATCTGAAGATAATATTAAGAAGATAAATACCTAGGAGGGCTGAGCTTTCTGTCCTTCATTCTTTTCTCCTTGAAAGCTCTACGTTCACGGCGAGACTTTCTTCCCTAAGATCAGAAAGAAACAGCCATTACGAACTGAGAACATGCACAATTTATGTGAACAACGACCAAAATGTTCTCAGCTCCGCCTATGATGTGAATAATGGTTTCGCTGAGGCAACTCAGTAGTGCTTTAATTTGGTTATCCAGGTACAAGTCTGTTACTTGAGCACACATATATTTGGGCAAGCGGTTTTATGAGAATGCTTCTGTCATCAAGAATAATTTGGTTCTACAGTCCTGTAATGCACTGGTCTTGCATTTAGTACCATGGGATTCATGACTTGGCAGCCACAGCCCTACAAAAAATGATGTCAGCACCTCCTACAGTTTCCACTAGGTTTTTATGGGACAAGTGAACTTCTGACATTTAGGACCATCAAAATCTTAAATGCAGTCTTTGACTACATGTAGAACTTATATCATAAATCCCAAAAAGGGTGGTCTCACTGAAAAATACACAGGAACCATCTTAAAATTAAATGTTAAAAATGCATTATAGCTAGGTTTTGTGGTTATGATGTCATATTCTAAACTATTAAACTTCTGACCCATGTCAATGAAAAACTTCCCCACTTTTTACTAGATGACAAACAAAAGCTGTTGTGCTAAAATGGATCAAATGACAACAAACCGAGAACTGTGCTTTCTCTTCTTCAAGCTGCCTAGCTGTTCTCAAAGCCTCTGCCTCATCACGGTCCAGCTGCAGAAAACTACACACAAAATATCCCAATATTAATTTTGTGTCTTATTTAAGTACGGTAGTTACATGTGGTGTATAGGATAGGAATGAGTACGTTGGGTTGTTGTACTTACGCCTCCTGTACATTTTGGTGGAAAAGCCAACCTTACAAAAGGTCTTGGGTTTAGGTTTGGCTCAGACTGGATTTTGGTTTTTGTTCTGCATGACCAGGGTGTTTCTTCCCAGTCTCTTTTGGTTAGTCGCATGTAATTATCCCTCCGTGGATGACTTGCTTGGTTTTTTTGGCCGTTTTGCTGTTTTTTATCAGTTTTCCATTATCGTCTGTTAGTGGATGTTGTATTCTTCCTGACAGGCTGTTTGCTGGTCTTTCTGCCCCTGATGTCTTGTTCTACGTGAGTCATGTTATGCTCGTAAATAGCTTAGGAAATAAAACATTTTAACCTAATGCTAATATATTCAAACCTGATAATGCAACATTTGATAATGTAACAACATAAAGAGGTACATTAAATAACTATTACGTTAGCTATGGTATATTGAAATTTGATAACACACCCCTTTTACAAAGCAGCTCAGAGATGTACTTTGAAGCTCAACAAGCAGAAACCAAACTCCACTGGCACCTTCATGCGCCAGGAAGGTTTTACCCCTGGTTATCTTAATAGTGCCTTTTAAAGGAAACTCCTTTGTAACACTCAGGACCTGAAGATGGCAAACCCACTAATGAACACAAATGGCTTTTAGCTGTTAGTAGAATGCATGCCTTACAAGTACTCCTTACTTAGAATAATCCATGCCTTTCATTCCATATTCTGTTGAAATCATGTTCAAAAGCTGTTCCTGTTCCTTGGTCAACAGGTCAATATCAAGAATATTATCTGAAAATAACAATTCACAAAATCATAAATGAGTTGTCACACGCTGCTCCCTCAGTCTCCATTTATTCAGATATACTAGAACTTTCTTTGTATGTAAATTCAATTCCTTTCCAATGCAATCTGAAAACTTCTATAGCACCGTCATCATAATGCACCAAGAATCAATGAATGATCACTTTCAAGTTAAACCAGAAGACAGGCTATGACATGTAAGCATTCTAGAAAATATTTCCATGAAAATGCTGATCCTATTGCCTGAATAGTCAAGATTTTTATTACAACTATACAAGAAATGCTAGAAATAATATTACTACAATACAAGAATGCCATAAACAATAATACAGTACTATTACTTCCTAATACTAAACAATATTTTAAGTAACAATTATCAAGGTAACAAAAGATATCAAAACTATTCTCATCATCTTTGCAAATGAAGCATGTGATCACAACAAATTATATAATAAAATGACCTTTACCACACCTAAATCAATTTCCTCATCCGTGCTCATGTCATCTTCATCCTCATCTTCATCGTTCTGTTCAGCAGCTGGCGTGCTCTCATCGTAGGTGTAACCAATAGCAGCCTTCTTTGCCATAGATCTGAAATTAAAATTGTAGAATTTTAGATAATTAGAATATTTTAGATAATTAGAATAAATTCTAAGATGGTGCCAACTTCAAACGACATTCTAAACTTACACACATCGCCTAATGCAATATTATCCACCAATTCTAACTAGAGGTGTCAAAATTTTACTGAAGTCTGGCCCAGGTACCCGTGTCCATTTTAAGCGGGTACTTGACTACCTATCACTCCGTCATTAGATAAAAACTGTAGACCTTGGACGAATGTACTTTGGGTGTGAACACTAATCAAATATATTTGTTAGCAAAGACAAAAACACATTTAAAATAATTAGATACAGTCATGTGGTAAAATTTGGTTGAAAAAAATGATGCACTTTCTAAAGATTTGCTTAATGTCTTGTTAAATTTTTTACAGTACCATTGTACTACTATTTAAATATAGAAAAATACTGTATACAGTGCTGCAATTAAAACAGGTAATTGTAAAATCAAGACTTCTACAGTGCCCAAAGAAAGTTAAGTTGCCCAAAGAAAGCTAAGTTGCGGGAACCAGCTTTTTCATAGGCTGGTTCAAAGCTAATTCATAGCAAGATAGTAAAGACTAGTTTGTAATATATGGGTTTATTTTAATTAAAGTAGAGTGTCTTGTATAAATAATACGATAATATTAATTAACATCAACGAAATTGGAAAAAACAGTATCAAATACATAACATCAACATCAACTGCACAGTGGTGACTGGTTCTGCAGGTGAGGTCAAGCTGGTAGCTCCCCATACCACCAAATGCCCCAAACACAATGAAGAGACCAGCCCTACATTCACTAGTGTGATTAAGATAAATTACAGTAATTGCATCCCCCATCTGCCGCAGCCGTCGCAAGCCTATCCAGCTATTGGCGAGTCTGTGGTGACTCCAGCTAGAGCTCAGCTGCTGTATGAGCAGGGCGATAACAGCTGCATGCTGATATCCCAGGCTATCGTCTAACAGCTCATCACACTTAGAAGTAATTTCTAGAAATAGCCAGGTAGCCAGTATTGGATTTGCAGCCCAGGTACTCACCTTCAGGAGGATACACAGGCCTTCAGGATAGCTATTGACAGGCCTAATGCTAATGCAACAAGACAGAACAAGAATGTTCAGGCTGCTCTGCTAGTTTTTCGATGCTGTTCAGATTTAAGCTCTAAATTTATCTTTTCAACTTGCTTGTCCAACACAGCCTGCCTTCTAGTCTGCATGACCTACTACAACAGCTGGATTTCTCCAATGGATGACTGTGATTTCAAAGCAATCGTCAATAGAAGCTTCATGCAATATGGAAACACCAATACAAAAGTCTTCTGATTAGAACAGATTTGCTTGAGAGTGCCAAACGTACTTCTTTTTGTCTTCCTCTGCTTTCTTTGTTGTGACAGTTTCCATTGAGCCAAACTGCTCGTCAAGGTAGATCTGATGGAGACATTGTTCCTCCGTGACTAAAATCACACAATTTACTTTCATACAGCACAGTATGTCTTTTGCACAAGCCAAAGAAAACACAAATTAAAGATTTTTTAAACATTTCCACTCAGTGACAACTTTAAAATGCGCTCTGCATGTCAAGTGAGAGTGCAAGCACTCAATGTATTGCTCACACACACATGAATGCACACACACACACAATTACAACATGATGATTCTTAATCATTGACCCTTGTTAACCCTTTGTCCACCAGATATTTTAGACCTTATTCTGGCCTCTCACACATTTCTTTTGGAGTTTTGATCCCATTTCAACCCCTAAAGGTAAAACATTATATCTCGTCAATCCAAAGAAGATAGAGCTAGTGTGTAAACATGAAATCAGCTTAAAACTGAATTCTGAACAAATATGTCATTTGTTTGTAAGGGCTTGTACTTTTAGAAACAGCAGTTTGAACAGCTAACATCACTAAAAACTTCATTATTGTCAATCAAGAAATACCAAATTTGTCACAGTTTGTCATAAAAGACTTCAAATTACGTTTACATTTGTTATTTACAAGGTGTTCAAGTTTTATATACACAAACATAACCAATAAAGTGTTATTTGTGAGACTTGTCTGGTTTATACACATATGTTCAAATATGCACAGCCTTTTAAATGCAACATGGAAAAACACTTAAATATTATGCGGATGTGGAAAAATGACCCATTATTGTATTCAAGTAGGAGAAGCAAAAATACAAACCTGATGCACATTCGTTCTGCACAAGAATTCTGTAGCGTTCATAGTTGCATTTGCCCTCTTCAGGGTCAGCATCAGAACTATGCAAGACAGAACAATTTAATTAGACAATATCAAAACTTTCACAGAAATCAAAGGCATGAGCTTGAAATCATCCAATTTGAAAAGGACAGACATACAACAAAATTTATGGCCTGAGGAGTTCTTCAAAGTAGTTTGATTGTGGTTTTATGCTGTCAGGTTGGGAATGCCTCTGACAAATTTCTCTTGAAGTGAAGCTATATAAATTTATGATTACAATTACAGTTACAACTGTTGATCAACAGAGTCCACATTTGCAGGCCTAAACATGTAAAAGAGGAAGCCTGCTCAAAATCTGATTCATTGTGGAGTTGGACCCGGAGGAATTATGTCTTTCACAAGGGCCAAAAACCTGACACTAAGTCGCTGGTTGCGCATCTCTGAAGATGTGGAGCCAGTAAAGTTTGGTGAAAACAGCATCCTCAGAATCTAATCTCCCTTCATTACACTGCACCAAAAACATAGTTGCAACACAAAAAAGAAATCAGCAAGCAGCTACTTGACGACACAAGTTTTGCAACACAAAGATCCAAACTAAATAATGCAACGCACTGAAATTCTGGAACTTACAATAACACGTGAACAAACAATGTCACAAAGACCAGAGTGCAATTTGTGCTTGGAAACATAGCACAGAAAGGCCTTACATGACTGGAAAAATTACCAGAGGGCAATGGTCTGGATCCGAAGGTAACAAGTTTCCTCATCTATTCAAATTGTACCCTAACCAAGACTAAAATTCTGAGAACTTGAAACATGTTTGAAAGTAAACAACAATATGCTCATCTGACCTTTTTGATGACTTGGGCGGCTCCGGAATATAATCAATGTGGGAACGAACATCATATCTGTCGATGAGAACTTCAGCATTACCTTGCCATGGCTGCCTGAATGCAACAACACATTATAAACAAATTAATTTAATTATGTCTATTAACAATTTTACTAGCTGGTTGAAAAATCAGTCTCAAATGCTTCACATTACCATAGAGCTCTCCTAGTGTTGCCCACATCTTCCTCAAAAACACAGTCTACAGACAGTTTATCAAGAAGGCACTACTTTAAAAGAAATGTATGTAACACTTAAACAGCGCCTTCTAAGAACCTCTCAAAGGCACCCTTAACTATCCTAAATATCAGAGCTCAGAATGACTAAGTTCATCCAAAGGTGAATGATGCTCAAACAGCTGGAAGTCAACACTGGCATGCTCTTGTAAATACGCTTTAGAGAAGCGCTGAAAAATCGCTATAATGTTTAGATACATACGTACATTCATACATATACATCAACCCATTAAACACAGTCTCATCTTGAGTTACACAGTTTATGCTGTATTCAGATATGTATGCATACATGCATGCATGCATGCATGTATGTATGTACTAGTATGTATCTATGTATCAGTATACCCAAATATTACACAGCACATTCCAAGAACCTCCAGAGGGCACCTTTCACTAGCCAAAGTGATGTTACGTTTTCTCTCAGAAAATTTCTGAGATAGAAGGATGAAATGAAAAGAGAAATGCCAACAGACATGATCTGAGGTCCCTCTGCAGCCATCGCTATTGCCGAGTCAATATGTACTTTCACAGGACGACCATAGACACGAAGGAACTGTGTAGGATCAAGTTTCTGAAAACATCAAAAAGAAAATTCGTCAATCAGTAATTTGCTTCATCACAATCTATGTTGACACATGTGCATGCAAATGACCACAATTTGCTGTAAATTATTCTGTTAGATCAATAAAACAATGTTGCTCACTTCATCAACTGCAGAGTGCTGCAAAATTACAACTTCCTAGGTAAATTTGGTCCTGAGAAACTAGCATTATTCTTTGAGTACTGAGGTCATATTCCAAAATGAGTGCTTAGAGTTAAATTAAACACAGACTTAAAGGGTAACAAAATAGTGAACATTCAAACAATTCTTCAGCCTTACAATTTTTTCATAATACTCCCTCCTACGATCTGCTCGTTTCTTGTAGTCAACCATCATGACTCGAATCTTCCGCTCCTGCTTCCTTGCCTCATGCCACATTCTTTGACTGAAACAACAATGCAATACAACAGTTACTGTCAGATAATCTAGGGCCTATCCTCTTTTCAACTCTGAACTCAATCTAAACCAAGCTAGCACCTACTCGTTGTTCAGATAAACGTTTGCAAAATAACTCTGTTGCATGGCCCAAATGAAGGCAAGAGTTAATTGAAGCAATAACTGGACCAAGGGGATGCAAACATACACAAAGCAGTCAATGATAGCTCAAAAATTAATTGCAAAAGATTAACTATCGATTACAAAAGTTCAGCGACGAAACTGTAAATCCTACCACCAAAAAATCCCGAAATTCAGCCGGCTGAGCGTTTACTCCTGATTTACTACAAGACTTTACTTACTTTACTTAACTTCGAAGCAGTATTTTTCTTTGTATTTTTCTTTGAACTCGATCGTACAGTGGGCATAAATACTTCCAAAATTTAATGCAATTAAACAATAACCATTTTAATTTTTGCACAATTCAAGTACAAGCCTACGCCATATTCGTCGAATTAGTACACTTACTTTATGTTCAAGCGCAAGGTGTCACCAGAGTTCGAACAAAGACCCTAATGTTACAGCATACGGTATCAATTTAAGAAAACACTCTCTACGCTCTTAATCGTAAGATAATAATAATAATAATAATAATAATAATAATAATAATAATAATAATAATAATAATAATAATAATAATAATAATAATAATAATAATAATAATAATAATAATAAATCTGTGAACTTCTATAAGCGGCCCTACACTAATGCTTAAAGCATAAGTCAATAGTCATTACTAAGGAAATTCGGCGTGCAAGCAAAATTTGGGGGTGAGCGGTGGAAATACAAGAGAAAATCCGAGAAGATACGGAAAGCGCCCAAAATGCTAAGACATGCACGGGAATGACCGAGCTGCTCACATGCATTTAAACAATCAGAATAAAATAGACTTGGCAGTTAAATCGTAATCCCGCCCAACGAAAGCTACGTCACAGGGACCACCTTATTTACAGGCGCTTAGTCAAAACAAAATTGATAGGCAAAAGTGTTCGGTTCCAGGTCAAGATCTAAGAGTCAGGCAGAGAGACAGCGTTGCAGCTACGATTGGTGTCATTTGGGATTTGAACGAAAAGAGGGATGAAAGCAAAAAAGGGAGTCAGGGTAGGATATGTGAAAGAGGAATGTTTTCAGTTCGGTTCCAGGTCAAAAGGTCAGGCAAGTAGACAGGTAGACAACTACATTAAATGGTTTTTGAAAGTTTGAAAGTCTTACCATGCCTCTTCTCCCTAGTTATCTTCTGGCCTAGTGAGCTACATCTGTAACCGCGTACGCCAAGGCAGCCTCTATGCGTGAGGATCCCCGGTTCACGTCCCGTTTGTGGCTTTTTTCACCCGAAGGATCTCACCCGACATCGAAAAACGTGTACAATTTACAATTTTACAATTTCCTGTCTTAAAGTCTTTGTCATTCGGTATCCAACGTCACGCACTATTCACCGTAGTCGTCTGCCTGCCTGACTTGGATTTTACGCGTTACCGAACGCGTTAGCGAACCTTGAGAAGTGATTGGTGAAACAAGCACCAACAATTTAATTGTGAACGGGGACCTTAAATGGCGTGGCGCCCATTCAAACGGGCAGCGGTGGTAAAGGTTCTTACCTGATATATTCATTGAAACATCAGCAGGCCATGCGGTTGCTGTAGAAAACCGTGTACATTGACATTCACATTTTAATCAGCATATAAACAGTTTAGTTCCTGGTGCTGATGTAGGCTAATGCCTGACGTCTAATCGTAATCGTAATCGTAATCTCGAGACCTTGATCGTTAATAGCCAAAGCGTCGAAGGCGTTGTTTATCATGAAATCTGGGCCGTAGAATTTTCGTAAAATTTCTCATATTAACATACCGATTCGCCCAGAGCGCTCTTGATACGCCCATCGTCTTAGATACGAAGACGTCGTCAAATGAACTTTTCTACCATTTATTTTTCTACAATCCGTTTACATGGATCCCGTAATATCGCTCGGGTCGTCAACAAAACACTTGACTAGCGAAAAACTGTGTGAATTCGGTTGTTCTTGGATTGTTTGTGGTAATAAAAGTATAAATGACATAGTATCTTACAGGACTGAGGACGATTCCTCTGAAGCGTGGTACGCATTACATGTTATTTGTAAACAACGAATTGATCATTCATATAGCGCTTCCATTTGTGAAGTTTGGACACGACTCTTTATTCTAGATTTCCCAAAGTCTAAAGTGAAGTGCAAAACAATAAATTAAAATTGTTTGAAAACCAAGTGCTTTAATCGAGCATTTAGATATGTATATATCAATCTTGGCAATCCTCGAGAAACGGTCGCTTTCGATTGCCCTGCAGTACTTATAAACAATATGGCTACTCTAGATTGCGAGAGACATTAGGACGCTTTACGCTCCTGGAAGGATTCCAAATAAATATGCAAGTGAGTAACCAGTAAGCAGCAGACTAACACATTTTTGTAAAATGCTTGTATTGGTATGAATAGATGAAGAAATTGTAGAGTAACACAAAGTGTTTTCAAACTACTGCTATTGGTATCAATAAATAAAGAAATCGGGCAAGCGTAATTATGACAATTACAAATAGGTTTCATAGCGCCGAGCATGTTGCTATAGGAACCACTTATGGATTACTCACTTATTTAGTGGAAGTCCTTTCAGTAGCTTACGCCGCTCTGATATCTTACAATTTGGGGTAGCCATATTGTTTAGACATGTAAGTATGGCGACTGCAGTTGGCTGTTTCTTGAGGATTACCTCAATCTTTATTTCACCAAACAGTGGTAGCACAAAAACAAAAAAGAGAGGTAAGAAAAAAGCAGCATCAGGACAGCATGATTATGTACAAGTACTGCTATAACTGAATTGATTTTGGTAATGCCATCTTGTCTGTTGTCTATGTGCCCATGCTTCTTAAGTATTTGAAAATTATTCTTTTTGATTATGCTTTTGGGCTGTAAACTATAAAGTCAGAAGTGCCTTGAGAAGTTTTCCTTAAAAGGGACTATATAAATGTAGCACAAGCTCTACTAGAGGGCCATCACAGAACCTTGAACAAAGTGTCTGAGTACCAGAAGAGACTACTTGGCAGACCAGGAGCCAGAATAATAGAAAAGGAAGATGGAACAACATGGTTTTGGACTGAACACTGCATGGAAGAAGGCCCAGGAATTAAAGGTATGTGTGGGGTCTTGTGGCATTGTGGGCACGATAAAACTTACTGCAGGATATAGCAGAGAGACAGAGAGATCTGACAATTGTTTTTGTGTGCATTTGAATCGTTGCAGCACTGATGCTGGTGGTATTACTCTGAAAATACCTGAAGGAACAGAATATAATGGCAATCACTGTGTCCTCTCAATTTCATGCAAGTGGCCTCTTAAGATGAAAATAGATGCAGTCGATATTCTGGCCAATGCACGTCACATGGAGCTGTTTTCTTCTTCTGGAGAATATTTAACCACTTCGCAGGGCTTCCGGGTCGATGAAGAACTTGGCTGCGATTGCCATCTGTATGCTCTGCAGAATTCGTTTCAGAATCCCATTCCAAGATTCACAGTTAAGGTAAGTTTCTGAAGGTGGGCAGATAACTTTTAATGTATGCTAACTGCTAACTAATTGGTGTTATATACACTGTGTCCGGAAAAATTCCAAGGCTTTACGGTAAATATGAAAATAATTAGTAAACATTAATCGATTTTTAAAATTCCAAAAACAGTTTAATCCTGAAATATATAATTACCAACAAAATTCTTTGTAATTTATTAACGGCCCCCGTTTAAAATTACGTCACAGTGACGTATTTGAATTTTATATTTTGTAAAGAAAGTTGCTAGAAAAATGGCGTTCAGCGAGGAAGACAAAATTGTTATAAAATTTTTACGCCAAAACAACAATTATAGTGTTATATATATTTAGATATACGTACATAACAGAATTTATAATTGTTATAACAGATTTATGTAGTGCTTCTTTAAGAGAGACTCATCAGAGGTTTTCCCAACCTGACAACACAAAACTATGGTAGAAGAGTTGTTGTTTTCAAGTGCTTGTGAAATAGAGGTAAAGAAAGACTATCGATATTCTTGTCAGATAGAGCAGATCTGAAACAGCAAACATAACAGAGGTTGACATCCAGATACCGAAGCGCAAACCAGAAACCGTTAAGTTATGCTTATTCTCTGATGGAATCATTACATCTTATTATGAAAACATATACTTTATTGAATGATTGCTTTATTTATTTTCTAGAACAGATGACAAATTAGGTGCTACTTCTGGTTAGGATAGAACAGATTTTGTTTACATAAAAATCAACACAAAATTTGTTAACTTTATAGAATTAAAAAAACCCAGTGTATAGCCACAAAATGTAATGACACGGAATGTTTTGTATAGCATTTGTTGAGCAGAACAGTTTTTTGGTGCTGTACAAAGAAATATTATGGACTATTTAACCAGAAAGTAGATGACAAGGTCCAAGTAATATATACACATAGCAGTTTTATAGAGAGACCCATGAACCAGAACTAGCATTTTACCTGCTTTTTACTATAGTCTTACTCTGTTATGATGCATCTTTCATAGCATGGCATTGCTGTCTGCATGGTATTTGAACATTTTTTAACTTTAACTTTAATTTCTAAGGTGCAATGTTTTACAAGTTTATTTCTTATTACCTTTCAGACTGATTACCGCATACTGTAGAATTAACAGAATTTGTGTAGTTTTTGTGTAGCTTGTTCGAGTGTATGTACTCTGTCATGGATGCTATACTTGATGATCATTGTATTAAAGGCTTATATTAACAATTTAAGAACTGGAATTAAGTAAAAACGTTTAACATAAAATTTGGTTAACACAAATTGTTGATGCTAGTCCCTTACATTTCATGTTCAATGATTTTCACTGTATCTGCTTTGACTTCTAGTTTGTATCACTTGAAGTTCCAACAGAGCTCTGGCTTCACAGTATCCATGTCACAATGTGCATGACTAACACTAACCCCAACATTCCATTGCCAAGTCCTCATCCGCTCAGTCTGTTTGGTGGTCTAGTTCCTCCAAAGATTGACATGGAGAAGGTGACGACTATGCTGTCTGAAATGGGAAGGCAGTTGACACCACAGGCAGAAGACCTTATGCATTCTGTACAGTCGAAGCAAAAGGTAAGATGACTTAATGTGCTCTAGACAGTCTCTTAATTACTATGGCATTTGAAGGATGTGTAACCTTAGAACTCTGACCTCTGGGCAATGGACTGTCAACCCAAAGGTTGGGAGTTCAAATACCTGCCAGACTAGAAAGATACAGTATTTAAAGAGTTTAGTGCCCACAACATCCTTATCAAAAAACCTTTTACAAACCTTTTCATAAAAAAGTACATCAACTAGATCAGACAGTGAGGCTCAGACACTGAGAGATAGGATTGACTATCAGTCTTCATGCTGACAAGAAAGTTGCAAAAGCTTCATACCCTTAATTGCCTTAAGGGGTTTGAGTAAAGGACTAATCATTTTTGCTTGTTTTTGGTTTTTGGAATTTGTCAAATGTTAATTGAGCATATTAGGGGTTTTGTCACTTTTAAATCTACACTTTTCTGTTTTTTTTTGCAGGAGAGATCCCAGGATATTGGAAACATACCAGTGATGTTTGCCTCCATGCTGAGCCAAATGAAAGAACAGTCTCTCGAAAGCACAGCTGGTGCATTATCAGTGCCACATGTGTCTATTCCAACTTCACAAAGAGATTTGCTCAGTATGTTTTCTTCCAGTCAATCTCAGAACAGTATTTGTATGGGGCACAGTTCTCTGAAACCATATGTTGCTGAGGTCAAGAGCCAAACATTTGGCAGCAGCACTGGAAACTCTGCAGCTAGTGGCATGGAAGAAAATTCAACACTTACACCTTTTCACATATCAAAAGATCATTCAGATAGCATGAATACAAAGGAGCTTCTTGCCACTGATTTTTGCTCTGCATCAGAATCGACTGATGGAAAGCTGGCGAGATGCCTTCATTGTAATGCACCTATTTCCCTAGGATGCTTAGAGCAGCGCTTGGTTCTTGTAGTTGCAGAGGCAGAAAAGCGACTGGAAAAGCGTTTGATCGACTCGATCGGTGAACTGGAAAGAAGACTTACGGAACGACTGGACGGTTTGCTGTTGTGCTTGCGTCCAAATCTCTCACCGAATAGTGATAGAATTTTGTCAAGGAATTCAGGACTAGAACCAGGATTGGATTAGCTCTCAAGTCTTGATACTAAACTTATTTTTACTTGTTAGCATATAGCACGTGCGAAATGGTGGTCCGTTTGGTAGCATGCTAGGTCTTCAACCAATCATTGTGGGTTCACGCCTGCTGACTGGACTCTGTGCAGTGACCCTGGATAAGGTGTTGAACAAACTTATTTTGCATTTCAGATTCAGACTTACAGACCTTGTGTGCATAATAAGTGCCACGAATATATATATAATAAATATTTTCAGCAGCTTGTTTAAATGATATTTTTACATTAGCATAGTGTAATGTACTGTAGATGGCCAAGAAATGCCACCTAAATGCTGCCTAAATGTTGCCATTTGTGACATGAAGGGGTGAAATTCCCCCCTATGGTTCAAACTGTCCCCCATCGATTGTTGGTTCAGACGCAGAATACGTTGGTGAACTGCGTTTCCGTTTTGAGCCAGCCAGATAAAAACCGGTCGCTCCCGTTATAAACAAAAATTTTCCACTAAAATTTGAATATTATTGAATTTAATGTACCACCTTTGAAAGGTTCTTTAAAGGCGCTATATAATTGCTAAAGTGTATGCATACCTATGTGTTTTATTCCTGGCAGCCTCCTGCCCACTGGTCTTTACTTCTGACTGCAGACATCCGCAAAATGCACCCTGCCTAAATGAAACTCCACAACAGTTCTTCTGACATCACAACACAAAACCCATATGTGTAAGAAATTGCATTGTAACAAAAACTCGTCATTTGCTTAGCAGTAGTGAAGGAAACACGTTTCATGGAAATGGTCTCAAAATCAATTGAGATGAAAAAGAAGATCGGGTTTTGTTCTGGGTCAGAGTTCAGCAGCATTCAGCTTTTGCATGAAACAGACCATATTTTTCATTGTGAGCTCTTTGTTTTATCCATTCACTAATGACGATGAATTAAAATTATGACCGGACTACGAATCAGTTAATTATAACTTAAAACTGTAGTTTTGTTGATTATTATTAGAAAACAGAACAGTTCCTAATTTCAACGCCCCGCATTATATGCCGCACTCGATCTTTTTCTTACTTCCCGCATCTCGGCGTCACTTATGGACGCACCCTAAAACATCGGCAACTACAGTTGACAACCCCACAGCAAAGCAGGTATTTTTTAGTGTCGTAAAGTAAGCCATCATTTTTATTTAATACTTCTGTGTGCTGATCAGTGATATTTTGATAATTGGTACCGATTTCAATACGATAAGCTTTTAAGCTAGAAGATAATTTTAAGTATGTCATAGGTTAACGCCGCTTTGGCCGTAGGCTTTGTTGTTTTGTTTGGTGTCCGGGACCTTCCTCAAGCCAAGTAAGTTGCAAAAGTCTTGGAATATTTTTACAGTAGGTAGTTTTTGTTTAACGGCACTGTGATAACGAAGATGATTAGCGTCCTCCTCCTCCTTAATCCTGTTTTGGTACTGGCACCACCCGAACACGGCAGTGGAGGAGTTCTCTATTTCTACCGTTCTACCGTAGTCGTTATATGTGGCTATATAATACAGGCAGATGGGATTGAGGATGGAAATCGGCCCCGGCGTAGGATATAGCGACAGAACCAACAATTGAGTCGGGTTCGTAAAAAGAACAACTTAGGGTATATTTCTTTACAAGTGCATAGGAAATATAGCTAACCGAGCGTTTTAAATAAGTTTTTTGTGTGCTCTTTTGCAAAACCGTCCATACGCGATCTTCAAGTTATTTTTGCATTTTGAAACTTCATTTGCATATTGTTACTTGTGTTTTTTTGACTGCATGAATATGATGTGAATTTAATTGCCTGCTACCAATACATCATAAAATAGTGTTTATTTAAGTTTTTATGTTATTTTATCGTAACTGTTTACAAAGTATTGATGTATCATTATCAATATCCTTGAAACAAATAATAATGATGCAGCAACTCCTATTGCACAATTATCAAGATATATACAAATATGAGAAGAAGATCAGTCCCATAAGCCAATCTATTCTGAACAGATGCATTGGCTTCTACAATGCCATTATCATAATGCATAAGACATCATTCAGTGGTAACTTGAAGTTAAACCACAGTCAGAATCATAATCTGTTTGAGAAGCCTGGTTGAAATTGGATATGTAAGAGATACCAGAAGTCAGGCTACGATGGCTTCCCAAGAGGGAATTGTTAGCCATTTCATTGTCTTGACAGTTCAGAACAGCAGAACTGTGCTCCAGCTTATTTTAGGAAGCTTTGTGGCTTGGTCTCGTCCATACCTGGCCGCAGGTTCTTTCATTCAGCTGCACAAGATGACCTGATTGTCCCTCTGACCTGCACTTCCACAATCCAGCATAGAACAATAGAAGCTATTCTGTGGTTGATACATGTTTCTGGAATATCTAAGTTGTCTATGAACCTATAACATTAACTTCTTGGCCTTTCTCTGCTCCTTTCCGTAAGCACTTGAAAACTGTTCTGTTTGATCAGGGAGGTCTTGTATTGTCAGGTAAGAAGCATCTCTGAGGAGTTTCACTTGAAGAGGCACTGTACAAATTTGCTATCACAATTACAGTTTATGTGTTTAAGTAAATAAGGAAGTAAACTTTTAGGAGTCATTTGTTGTTCTTACAGTAGTGGGACATCTGCCATCTATCCTATGGTAATTATTTGCTCAGTGTTTTACTTAAAATTAGCTGGCAGTGCATACCATGATTTTACAATGTGACTTGAAGCATTGAAACAGTTTTCCATTACAAACCTACATTGCACCTCAGTTCAGCAGACAATTATTCAAAGTGCAGAGATGAACAAGATGAATTTAAAAAAATAAAAGATACAATTTATATGACTAAATTTGTGAGTAGCCCATGTACTGGTATTTTTAAGCATGTGGCCTTTTTATTTTGTTAATGCAAACGAGCAGCTTGATGCATTTGTTGAGAGACACAGAGAAGAAATTTTGATCTGCACACCTGTTCTGTTCACACCTGTCAAATGCAGCTGGCCTGTGAATGGGAGGTTGCAGATAAAGAGACCAGTTTCCACCAACATTGGATTAGATTCTATAGAATTTGGCAATTGCTGACTGCCTCTTTCAACCATTTGCTGGAGATATAAGATTGTGAATCTAATCTAATCTAACCTGAAGACATCTGTAGTACACAAGAAATCAGTTGAGGGTTGCATATAAGTGAACCATAGGCCACAGTCATCTTCTTTTGAATGTAGGTGAGGGAGGCCAAGAGGGAGGCTTTGATGGGTACTGATTATAACAGAGCTAATTCATATGAAGCATTATTGTGCTGGTTTTGGAGAATGTTTTAACAGATGCTCTATTTCTAATCTTATATCTAATCTAATGTAATCTTAGAACTTCTGTAGAGCCATTGTAATAATATGCTAGCCATCAACGATGGCACTCTAAAATAGATTTGCAATCTGGCCAATTCCAGCGGTCATTCAGTATGTAGCCAATCAGTATTGAGCGCTGTTATTATGTTGCACTTGTGAGGCTTCAATTGATGACAAAAAAAGGCCAATCTGCAATAAGGTCAATTCTGAGAGGTCAGTCCAGTGAGACAGACGGCCTAAGTAGAATAAGCATTGTGACACAATTAAATCATAAGTCAAAATTAAAAAGAAATCAACCTCAGCAGAGCAGAGGGATTGAAGATGCACGCACATTCAAGAGACATGATCCTTACTTTTACTTAATTACTGTTCAACACTGGAAGTCAGAGCTTTAAATTAGAACACTGATTACAAACTGTTGGCTGGGAAGATCTACAGTGAGGGAGAGGCTTGGCCATCCACCCTTATATGTGGAGAAAATTAAGAAAATAAAGTTGCTGACACTTCATACCCATTGGCTGCCTCTTGGGTTTAGCTGAAGGAACTACCGCTTCTATTAAAATCCGGCAATTGCCAATGAGTTGCATGACTTGTTAAGCCTTGGAGGAAACATTCTGTCAAACAGATGGTTTTTCTTAATCTACTTGGCTAAATGCTTTTCCATTTCTCCTGCGAGGCATGAACTGTTATGTACCAGAGCCTGGCATATGTTATCTATTTGGCAGATATCATTTGTCAGTCTGCAGGAGCCCCCATGTTTTCCTAAGATAGATGTTTACTGTTTGTCTTTCAGCAGTCCGCCTTGCCTAAACAACCATCAAGGCTAATGCCAAGAGAAATGATAAAAATGACTGTTTTCCCAGTGTACCACTGTAGTAGCATGCCAGCTGATATGAGCAAGGAGCATTGTCAGCAGTAAAATGGGATTGATAGTGCAGCTGACTTATAGCCAGTAGACAGCACAATTCTAAGCAAACTGCTATAGGGTTAATGCAAGAGCTGTGTTAAAACTGCATTAGTTACCTACAGCATAAAGAAAAGTTGGCAGGTTAGTAGAATACTCGCCTTGTAGTGCTAAGATTTTGGGTTCAGATCTCCCCAAGATGGTTACTGTGTAAGGTACTGATGAGCAAGTCATCCCTGCGCAATTAATTAGCACCGTAGTGCTGTGTAAATCCAGACATAATCATATAAAATTTTAGATCAGATTACTTTCTCCATTCGTGTAGAAAGTGCTAAACGACAGTCACAATGGTACTACCACTGTAGAAGTTACAGAGAGACCCTGCAGCTTTTCAGTTGTCGAAGTTACATATGCACACACAGATGCATGCATGCACACCCAGCCTGGGCCCGTTGGCATATGCGTTGACATGTGCGCATGTATACAGACAAGTATTATCTATTTAAGATGCCTATCATTTAAAGGCAGAAGAATGCACTCAAGTCTCTTGTTCCTCTGCTTGACTTGTGCCAGACATTTGACCTGACCAACACCAAATGCAATATAACTTATGTCAGATTCTATTTAACTTAACATTCTGTTTTTATTAGCCGTTGATTGATGCTTTGTGCATGATGTATATATGTATGTATGTGTCAGGATTCAGGACACTTGATATGGCACATTTTTATTTACCTCAGAAAAGAGTTGTCTAGACAACTGCGTTTTAAGACAGTTTAAAAATGCTTGCTGAGCACAGTCAAATGCAACAGTATGTAAATGCAGTGGTAGACTGTTCTGTGAGGACATTCCAACACACGAGAAGGCATGAGTTGAAGTTCAGAAGCATGACACCTGCATTTCTCCATGGGCTGCAGAGCGCAACAATCACCTACCCAGATAATTCAATACTGGAACACATAGCTCCCTGATTTGTGCCAGGGCAGTGCTGACAAGTGAAGGATGTGCCAGTAGGATGATCTTGGATGATATTCGCTCAGCAACATGGCTGTCACATATATTGCAAAATATGCATATACTTCAGCTTCTTGGCTACAAGTCAAGCAGCACAGTTAAGAGCAGAGTGGAGCTGTCGCTAATGGAAATCTGGCAGCCTACAAGGATTGAATTGCAGTTATCCAGGTGCATCATGACGAATGAGTGAATAAAGGTCGCTGCAGCACTGGACACTTCATGACCCGTGTCTGGTGCAGCTGATAAAAGCAAAACCTGCAAAGGAAGTTCACGTGATGGTCCATTGATGGTACCCTTCCAGACGCACACCAGGTTTCGGCCACAAGCTGGTGATTCCAGTACTCTCACTACGGTGGCCTGAACAGAAGACCCACAGCATCTGAAGGGTAGTACAGATGGGTGTCGTCAGCCTACTGGTGTACCTGCACTTCTAGAGCACTGATGATCTCTGTCAAGTCAGCTGTGTATAAGATGTTCAGAAGCTGGCTGAGGACTGAGCCCTTAGGCCCACCAAATGGAATTGGTGTTCAAGCCGTGTGGTATGAGGCCGCTGTCATCATATTCTGTTCATCCAGGATGGAGCAAAGCCAGCCAAGAGGTTATCCAGCAATTCCATAAAAAGAGGTTCTGAGATGATGTCATAATTGATGATGTCAAATATTGTGCTTATGTCCAAGAGAGAAAACTGCAAGAGATGTCCAGAATCAGTGGCATCACAGATGTCCAAGATGAGTCTTAGCAAGACCGTCACCATACAGTGTCCTTCCTGAAGCCGGACTTTTGTTTCTGCATGAGGTCACTTGCTTCTAAACAGCATACCATTTGCTGAGCAACAATTTCCTTATGACCTTCGAGGCTTTGACAGAGATATAAGGTTCGAGATTGGCCAGTAGTTGGTGATAATGTCCAGATCCAGTCCTGGCTTCTTCAGTGAGGGTTGAACAGTTGTGCACTTTTGACGTGCTGGTAAAAGCCTTTCTACCAGCGACGAATTGCAGAGCTGCATGAGAAAAGGAGCAGCTCTTTGATGAATTCCAAAGGATGAAAGTTGGAGTAGGGACAAGCATACACGATTCCGGCAGAGCGCTTCAAAATGGTGTAGGTGGCATCCATGGGTGAAGCCGAGCCCTGTCTCTTTGCAGACTTTCTTGATTATATAACACAGGTGAGCGATGGACTGTGTGAGTTGCAGGAATGGCCCAGAAGTATTGATATATCGTTCCAGAGCCGCCGGCTGGTCTTAAGGGGCAGGAATTATACTTTTCCCATAGCAGCGCTCCTTGTCCTGGAAGGAGTGCATTTTTGCAGAAGCTGAATCCATTCACTGCATCCTTATCCACTTTGTTCTCTTGAAACTGCACTTGGTTCGTGTAACTGTCCTGCGCATTGCTCTGCACTCCGAGTCAAGCCATGGAGTAAGATGATTGCATTGGATTCAAACAGAACATCATCTTGTGTTATGACAAAATGGAGACAGCTACCATTAGTATATATGTGGGCACAGTGACATGCTGCTTCATACTGAACCTGGTGACAAGCTATCCGAACTGGTCAGCCCTGGGGCAACCCGGATCCTCCACCTGGATGTTAAAGTCTCCAGTTGTGACAGCTGGTTATTGCTTGCAACCCAGTTTTTAAGGAGGACTTCTGAACTCCCAGATGACCTGCCACTGCCCTAATCTCCAGATTTCTACAGTGCTCAAAGAAAGCTAAGTTGCAGGAGCTGCTTATCCACAGATGCTCAGTCACTAAAGTATAAATTTTAAATTAGACTAGATTTCCCTGCCTATGTCCAATATTCATCTTTCATAGTTTTTTCTGCTACTACTTATTGTCTTTCATTCTTCTCACTATATGCCTCTTTCATATTGCCATATCAGAATTTCTAAACTTATTTTTTAAATGCTACCTTTATGTGCCACGTCAGAAGCCACGTTGTAACAAGGCTGAGTTATAGAACAAGGTCATGCGCTGTGTTCTGCATTAAATATTTCAGTATTTTTGTTATAATAATGCATGCTATCATTTACTATGACAGCTGTGGAGGTTCTGGTATCACTTTTAAGTATTCGAGTATTGGCTGCTGTTAGCAGAAAGGTTTTAGTTTTTATTATTAAATATACTAAATTCATTTCTGAAAGCTGGAGCTGTGTTATGGTCTTGCTGAGTGTCAGATCGACTGAATCAACACAAAGGTTGGCAACAGCACATATAAAATTGGAAAACGTTAGACACTGCACACTGGAAAAAAGATTGATGGCATTGCTATTGATTAGCTATACAATTCAAACAGCATGTGGTCATATACATGTATAATGTTTCCTTTTATCGTTTCTGTTTATAGAGTGTAGTCAGACATTTGTGTAGCGGCCAATGTCTGCATGTACTGTTCTAATAATTATAATCAAATACACCTTTGTTTATAATTCATCATCATAATATATTTCATCGGCTATAATCGTCGTCGTTATCAGCAGCCATGTTTGTGTTGGACCCACTGCTTCTGTTGTGCATTATCTGATTCTTCTTTTACACTGACACTTTTGTAATACTGCCTTTTCGAGCCATATTCAACTTACTAAGTTACGACAAAGATGTTTTTACAGAGATGGTTATATTCTATAGCTGAACTAGGTATGGGATGCATGTTACAGTAATGCAAGAGTAAGGTTCTGATGAAGGCCTTGATATTTATATATATAAATACCCTTGTATATATCTAAATGACCAGATGAAAGGTAAAGGTAGAACACTTGTGTACATTTCTGTATAGAAATTCCTGGGAAGCATGATCCAATGATCATATACACAGCAGTCCAACAACAGGACGCAAGCAAACCTGCTGACTTGAGTCGATGCTCATTTGAAGATGAAGAAGAGCAGCGGGTTGGGCTAACCTTGAGAGGCAGCCATGGTATGAGCCTCAGCATATGAGAGCAGGTGGCCAGTCCTCTCCCTCACTGTCTGATCTTCCCTCAGACAATGTGTTGAGTCAGCATACTCGTTTTGTAGCCGAGTTCTCGTGGAGGCACAAGAGATGCAGAAATCTCAGTGTATTTCTGCCCTGGCTGGGATTTGAATCCTGACCTCTGGACTGATAGTCCAGCACACTAACCACTAGAGCACTAGACTGTTCCACACCCATTTATGAGCCGCTTTGACAAAATGAGTCCTAAGAAGCACCATGCGATTTTCCAGAAATGGGGTTTAAATGTTTTTAGGTGGAAATAATGCCTATTGACTTTTCAACATATTTTGGCAAAACATCTCCTAATCTATACATTTTCACTTAAATCTAGCATTATTGATGCTTATTAATGCTTAAATTTAATGAATTTAATGCTTGAATCATGATGAGCAGAATCCTGAATTTTGGCTCTGTTTTGGCAATCATCAACCGAATAACGTAGAGATACTATGCATCATTTGAGAGGTCATTCGTTGTCTGCCCATTTTAAATATTCATCTGCCAGTTATTCTCCCAGACAATAGCAAATGTGAAGGCTTTTGTAATTGTAATTATGACAATTTATATAGCATTGCCAGTAGCAAGGTACTTCATGGGTGCTTTACAATGTCAAATGTCTGCGCTCGCAAGAGCCCAATAATAAATAACAGATGGATGATGTATAAAATCAAATGCTGATACTAGAGTTGGACAGTAAACAGAAAATTTTAACTGTTAGTAGGTAATTGGATCTCAACAGTCACTTGAAAACAAAACCATTCTTGGCTTCTTGGATGGCTACAGGAAGACTGTTCCAGGCACGTGGGCTGGCAACTCTGTTTAAGGCTACTGATTGCTAAGGAGATAAGGCATCCCACTGAGAATCACATTTTTCTCAGAACTAGATGTTTGTTGGTCATGATGTTTAACAGACAGTATTTCCGGAACTAGTGAGAAATTTTTTCAAAAATCATACATCATTTTAGACAGAATTGTGTGCACTATTTTCATTCAAAGAATAACCAGAAAAGTGAAAAGTCTGACTTAAGATTCATTTTATCAGAGTGGGTCACATTTACCAACCATTAAATGATGGAGGGCTGAGTGAATGTCAGTTGGTGTGGTATATCACCCATCCAAGCACGAGGCCATACGGTCGCTATAGAAAAACGTGCATTTACATTTAACCTGGCCCAATTTTGCTTATTGTTGCACCTTCCAATGTCATATCGGTACACCAAGTGACTATGTGCTTATATATCTATATATATATATATACACTTTATTTTGAACAAGGCAGATTGAATATGTAACCAAAAACACGAAAACTCAAAAGAAAAGTGAAAAAACTAAGGCAAAGCTCAATTCTCTCCCCATTGGAGACATAAGTTCTGCAACATTCATATGCATATATAACCTGGAGGCTTGTATATGTGATATATATGTATGTGATGAAACATTTTATTACATTTCATTTTGTTACAGTTACATTAGAACCCTAAGATAAACAATCCTGTGTAAAAGCATGTATAAACGAGCCATTTAAGGTTGGCATTTATATGGATGTTGCTTTTTTGTAGACATCTATGTTGAGATGGAACTGAAGTATGCAGAGTTTTTCTTTGTCAGAGTCAATTTTGCCAAAACGTCTGAGGAGTCTTTATTAAATGAAATTTGCAGATCTACCTTTTCCAGCTGAACAGCAGCTGTCACAACAAGCCAAGCTGTTTTAAACACTTCATCTGTCTTTGCCGATCAGGTTGTCTCTTGAAAAGGAACATACAGCAGAAATTACCACTTAACGTCATTTGAACCTGCATTGATAAATTTACTCACCAAACTTAGAGTACTGGTATGTCAAATGCCGTATTGTGGAGGTACCGTAATAAGGATCATCATTCAAAATACAAAACAACAGTTGCATTGTTACCTGAAGATCTAAATCAGTGGATGTTGTCTTATTTTCATTTTGCAACCAATAACATGACTTGTTAAGAGGCAGCAACATCTTTTGTTGGGCTTTCAGTATCCAGTAAGATACGCATGATATCATATCTCTTGAGTGCTTAGGAATTGATAATAGGCTCAAGATCATGTTTCGACGACGACGTGGAACGCTAGTGAAGCTGATCTTGGCAGTTGTGTTGTTTTGGACGGGTACAGTACTATACCTTGCGTTTCACAACCGACAAACACAGAGGGATGAAGTCGATCGATTGTCAGACGAGGAAGATCCACTTGGCATTCGGAAGCGACAGACGCCACGAGCCAACCGCGGTGCCGAAGGAGGCATACACACAGCACGTCACCCGATACTTGAACCGCTTGACATGGCCAGACTGAATGCTGGTAGAGGTGACGGAGACATGGAGCGCAGAAGACAAGTGCAGATCCAACGGGAGCAGAGACAGCTTGAGGTCCTACTCGCTGGAAAAGCGAACTATACCAATGCTCGTGGTATTGCTGCTGCTGCTGCTGATGATGCAGTTATGCATTTCGGAAATGATTTGGCGTTGGAAACGGATGTAGCTTCTCTGGTGCGAAAGGGTCTCATTGTTCCAAAGTGGAACATCGACAGAGAGATACCTGAAGATCAAGGTGCTCCAGGTATAAATCTGAATTATTTCACCGTATGTTCATTAAGTCTGGTGTCATGTGTTATCTTACTGTGTAACTATAGTGGCTTTTATTATTCACCTTCAGCTATGAAACATTAATAAAACATTGTTAAAATTCTCGAGCTGTATAGAGACTACGGTACATATGTCAGCTGATTTTCTTTGGAGTTCATGGGGGCATGAACCTGATGTGATTAGCATTTAATTTTAGGTAGGGACGGGTAGTTTATGGTTGTATGGCATTGGTGTGACACTCTTGGAATGAACACCAAGCAGCAGGTGTGAATACTCGAGGTGTGGTATGTGTACAAGTATTTTGTAGTGCATTTGAATTTCAACCTTTGTCAAGGATAGATCTCTATTAATGTTTTAACGTTAAATGTGTAAAACACATCTCATAAAAAAGTTTTATGTACAGCGTGCGAATTGTTTAACATGAAATGTTGGGGACTAGCATAAACAATTTGCGTTATCCAAATTTTGCAATGAATGTCTGATCAACCAAGTCAAGCAAAACCCTCTTCCCAAGTGATATATGCTGTACTGAATTAAATGAGGCACTCATGCATGTATTATGGTGATGGTCACAGTGGTTTCACACAGTTTGGCAATACAATATATGTCTAACCCAGGTAGCACAAGTGAAACACAAGCCATTAGCTACTTGGCCATATTTGTGCACCTATCTGATGAAATGTTAAGCTTTATTGCTAATGTGGATGACTCTGCCGCTATATTATTATTAAGCCTTTATTGCTAATACGGATCACTCTGCTGCTTTATTAGTCCAGATTCCATTAAAATATGCTACTACAGGTGGCAAATTCAGCAGTCTACATATGTAGTAAATGTAATGTTACTTATTTTAATATGTTCTGCATTGGAAGTACTTTCCCATGAATGCAAAGGTCATCACTGATGTTGAGAGCTGGCAGAGTTCTAAATGATGTAGCCTGAAAACGTCATACCCCTTCAGAGAATTTATTATCTATACTGCCACCAGCACACACCAGGCCTGGACCTGAAAGTGAAACACAATACGACCTTTCACCTTGGATGAGCAGAGCCACGTGTTGGAAATAAATCAATGTTTCATATTATCCAAGTTTTTTTATTGCATTTTCTTTAGCGAGACCTACAGATTTGTTCATGTTAAGCAATATTTTCATATTTTCATGTTATCAGTTTTATTTTAAAGGGACAAATATTCATTTAAAACCTTTGATGCTGGAATGGGCTAAGCATCCTTTTCATATTAACGAATATTTCGTGTTAAACATTTTTATGTTAAGTGTTTTCACTGTACCAACAAAGAAAATGAAGCTTATGTTGTCGCTAAACCTCTGCCACACTTACAACATAATTTTATTCATTAGATTAGAATAGTAATCAAATTTAAAGGAGGCACTTGAGCTAAGGCAATGACAGATAATAGTAATAATTTAATGTTTCTACAATTCACTAGGATCACCAAGTTTTGCAATTTAAGCCATTAACTGTGTCATAGTTATTGGAATTGTTTTTTGTTTGAAATTCTAGGAGAGAACGGTCAAGCGATCGTGATCAACAAGAAGGCGCTTTCTGAAGATGAACGAAGAAAGTTTGACATTGGTTGGCAGGCCAATGCATTTAATGAATATGCAAGCGACAGCATGTCAGTCCATCGGACTCTGCCTGATGTTCGAGACCCCGAGTAAGCAGCTGATTAGTAAGCAATGAAAATATGCACAAGCTCAGTTATGGCTACCAGCAAGTGCAGTATGATGATCAGAACAACTGCAAAACTTATTGATAAGTATTTTAGAGGTGCTGTAGAAGTTATTAGATTAGAATTTTCAAATTTGTCTGGATAAAATATCTGTAACATTAAAGAATTTAGTTAAAATATGTATGCATGTGCACCAGTTTTAGTGCATTTTGCTATATGTTTTAAACTTTGCCTGGATAAATCACTAGCCTAAGAGAATATATTGAAATTTATTCACATATTCATCTGGTTTAGTGCATTTTGCTGAAGTTCACTTTCCTGCCAGTCTTTTTAGGTGGATCAAATATATCTGTGATGTTAGGTGCAAACCATCCTGAATCCACAACATTTCTCAGATCCATTCCTGCAACTGCAAAATTGTTGTGTACAGATAAGCTTGGCCACACAGGAGTCTGCAATAAATGCATAACATTTTTGAATTTAATCCATTCATATTTTCAGGCATAGGCCATGGAAACTTGGAAATGGGATGAGCATGGGGAAATGAGTAACATTTGTGTCTTTGCCGTTGATACTTGGAAATGGGATGGATAATGGGAAATGAGTAACATTAGACAGTTTGTCAAGGAAAACCTGGAAATGGAAATGTGCTAGGTATACCAATAGTTTAGTGTAGACTATGTTTTGTATCTTTTGACTGAAGATGTCGCGAACTGAAGTACCGAGAAAATCTTCCTGACACGAGTGTTATCATAATATTCCACAATGAGGCCTGGAAGGCACTCCTCCGCACCGTACACAGTGTTCTGGACCGTTCTCCACCTCAGCTTATAAAGGAGATTATACTTGTTGATGACTTTTCCTCTCATGGTAAGTATTCATTGCCTCTGATGATCCTTTTACCACTGCATTCTGAGTTTGATTCCTAGTACATCAGGAGATATGTGTAAATTGTTGTGGAACCAATGTAAGCTATATAAAAGGTAATCTGGTAGATGCATTGGTTTTGTGATGTTTGTGCTTCAGGCAAAAATTCTTTAACCAGGACCATACTGCACTGGACTGGATAACTGCCTTACATTACTTTTCCTAGTCACTGGTACTTAAAACTAGTGACCAGAAGAATTCAATTTCTGATATCAAAAGGGAACAGTGGCATGCAGATCATCTTCTTTGTGTGGTTAAACAAATCTCCTCTTGGATGACATCTAATCTCTTATGCCTGAACCCATCTAAAACTGAATTCATACTTATCGGCCTACGTGACCAGCTCAAGAAAATTCCTGACCCCTCTATCTCCCTCAGCCTGGACTCTGCCTCCACCCACACCTTTAATACTAACTCTTCTGTCCGTAATTTAGGTGTTATTTTCGACCAGAACCTTACTTTTTCTGATCATATTACCCATCTTTTCCCGCTCTTGCTTTATGCATATCCGCGACCTTCGCAGAATCCGTCCTATGCTTGACTTCAAAACCGCATCTATCATTGCCACATCCATAGTCCATGCAAAACTTGACTACTGCAATTCACTTTTCCTCAATATTGACACAACCCAGATACATCGCCTACAAGCTATCCAGAATGCTCTCACACGTGCTGTCACCAAAACCCCCAAACACCATCACATCACCCCTGTTCTCAAATCACTGCACTGGCTTAAAATACCAGAACGAATAGAGTACAAGGTCTTATCCCTCACCTACAACACACTTCAATCCTCCCAACCCTCCTATCTTCGTCAATTATTTACTATCCAACCACTCCGTTCAACCCGCTCCTCATCTGTCCTAACACTTCTTCGCCCTCCCGTCACCTCATCCTTAAAATTTGGAAATCGCTCGATAGCCATAGCTGCCCCACCCCTTTGGAATAAACTCCCGCCAGAATTGCGACACTTGTACTTAAAACTAGTGACCAGAAGAATTCAATTTCTGATATCAAAATGGAACAATGGCATGCCTGTTGATCTGCTATTGATCTCTTTTGCATGGGAAATTGATTATTTCTGCCAGAAGAAATTGGCCACTAGTTATAAGTACAAGTGACTAGGAAAGGTTTTGTAGGGCAGTTATCCAGTCCAGTGCAAATTGGTCATGGTTCAAAGATTGATGTTAAGAAATTTCTTGCTGTTTCTATCATATCTTGGATAGTATTTTATCTTTTCATGATCTCTGTCTTTTGGGGGCTCAAAATAATACAAATCCTCTCATTATCACTTCCAAATTCTCTACAAACTCTTTGTCTTTCTGGATTGGCAGCAAATTGTAAATGGGTTCAATATATTTCACATTTTTCAGGAAATATTACTTTCTATTTCTGAATTTTAGATCACTTAAAACAACAACTCGAAGACTACGTGGCTCAGCTTGGCAAAGTTAAGATACTGCGGGCCAAGAAGCGCGAAGGCCTGATACGTGCAAGGCTTTTGGGAGCCGCATCAGCAACTGGCCAAGTCCTGACATACCTCGATTCACACTGTGAATGCACATTAGGTAGAAAAACTGTTTTATGATACATTTCTGTCTTCTTGAAGTAGGAACAACTGACTAATACAGCATAACTGAAATTTGATCATGTGTGTGTGCTCAGAGGTACACATATATAAATGAATGTGCCTGAGAAAGCCCAGCCTGAGTTTGAAATATTTGAAAAATGTTTAATGTTGCATTGTTTTAGGCTGAAAGTGCTAAATAATATGGTGCAAACCACGTTTGTATCATACATAGTAAAAGATTTAATACTTTTGCAAAATCTAATTTAGCTGTCTGGTGAAAATTCAAGGCATTCGATTGCATTGATCATGAGCTGATGTGGAAAACCTTAATAGAAATGGGAATACCAAAGCACTTGATACAACTGCTTAAGGGATTGTACGAGGACCAGATTGCGGTAATAAGAACTGAATTTGGAGATACCGAAAAAATCAAAATAAAGGAGTGAGGCAGGGATGCATTCTGTCCCCATTCCTATTTAACCTATATGCAGAAAGGATAATGAGGATGGCGGAAATGGATGGAGCAAAAGAGGGAGTAAAGATAGCGGGAAGAACACTGAATAATCTGAGATACGCAGACGACACAACACTATTAGCAGGCAAAAAAACAGACCTGGCAGAACTGATAAGAAGGCTGAAGAGAGAGAGCGAGAAAGCAGGACTATACTTCAATGTAAAGAAAACGAAGATCATGACAACAGCTGAGAAAGGCAGTTTTACGGTGGATGGAGAGGAACTAGAGACGGTAACAAGCTTTACATTCTTGGGATCAGTAGTAGAAACAGAAGGAAAGTGCGATATGGAAATAAACCGCAGGGTGGCGATTGGAAAAGCCGCAATGAATGGACTAGAAAAAATATGGAAAGACAAACATGTGAGCACAGACACGAAAAAAAGATTGGTGAGGGCCTTGATCATACCAACAGTAACATATGGCAGTGAGACGTGGACAATGACCAAGAAAATGGAGAAAAAAATAAATGCTTGTGAAATGTGGATATGGAGGAAGATGCTGAGAACATCATGGACGGAGAAAAGGACAAATGAATGGGTACGCATGACGAGTAAAAGATTTAATACTTTTGCAAAATCTAATTTAGCTGTCGGGTGAAAATTCAGTAGAATTTTATATGGAAAATTAGTTTTGTAACCAGAAGTTTAACATGAGATCATTTGAGCAATGTAATTGGCATATCTGTAGTAGTTATTCACACAACTATTTCAGACCTGTTATTTACCTTATTGCCTTCTGAGTACATTTCTTGCATATTGATTTTTCTGATTTAAGCAGGAAAAATCAAGTTGGTAAAATGCTGCACTGATTTACTAAATTGACAGTATTTACTAATTAAACAGTGCAATGTTTTACTAACGCGATTATGATGATGTTGATAATAATTATGTGAGCTGGTCATAGGATCCTGTGACAGATACATTTGTGCTTGACACATTTCAAACTAGATTTCTGCTTATAATACATTTATTCTGGTGTATCCAATAGCCAGATACACATTTATATTTATGTAATAGATGTAACAGATATATGTGTGCTTGTAAATAACTTTTCCTTCGAATAGTCCATCTGTACTCAAGGAGGTAACAGGTTCCAGATATGTGGTTGCAGCTCACACCTACAGATCTGTCTATGCTGTCAAAAGGTAAGGAGAGGTTTGGAAGGGCATCAGCTGTCTACCAGAAAGGGGTTCTGCCATAAATTGAATGGCTGTATGTGTATGTCACAGATTATTAACCTGGTAGCTTGAGTGGTCTGGACACTGTGCCTTCTACCACTTATGATGGACAGCGTTGGATGGTGGTGTTATCATTTGTCATGGATACTATTGCCTGTAGTTATTCTACCTCTTTAATGCTTAGTTCAGGAACTCTGAACATGATGTCTTCTGTGAACTCTAGGTGGGAAACTGTTGGTTGGGCTCAGCATGCATGCGTGAGTCTGCTATTGGTGACATTTCTAGTTATCTGTGCATTGCTTGATAACTGATGAATATTTTATTCCTGACATTTTACATCATTTCAGCTAGTGTAAAGAGTGCCTCTGAATGGGTTCTCTTTAAGTGGTGCTATATAAATGTCTGGTTTCAATTGCAATTACGTATATGGTTACACTACAATGTTTACATGGCACTGGTGGTTGTTTAGGTTGGCTTGAGCCACTCCTTGATCGTATTGCTGAAAATATATCCAATGTTGTGACACCAGTCATTGACGTTGTTGATGACACGACACTGCAGTACAAATACGGAAGTGCTCGTTCAACAAACCTGGGTGGATTTGACTGGAGCCTACAGTTCAACTGGCATGCTATTCCAGAACGCGTACTGAAAACTCGGAAAAGTGAAGTGGCGCCACTAGAGTAAGTTTTTGTTGGTAATAAAGGTATAATAGAAGATTCTGGGTGAGTAGTACTCTAAGTAGATCTTACTTTGAATACCTAAGCAGGATTTCTTCCTCAATTGAATTTTAGTTTTGTAGAAAGTGGGGCATTAGAGAATTTCCTAAACATTGCTTGAACCTTGCAGCAGAATTATTGGAATTTTGGTCAGCATTGCTTTTTGACAAAAACTGAAAATTGGGCTATTTAAATATTATATGGTAGCAAAAGTCCAATTAAGCTCTTACGCATAGAACAGAAAGAAAAGATCGATAAGTCTTCCTTGTTTCTTAATTCCTTCTGAAGTGGTGAAAATGAAATTATTAAAAATTATTTTTAATTCAACAATAATTTATGGTAATTTTTTCCTTCAAATAAATTAAATATATTTATATCTCAGAATGAATTCATCAGTAAAAGGGCTTCAGCTCCTAATACGATGCTGTGTGTGTTTTCCAGGAGTCCTACAATGGCTGGTGGACTGTTTTCCATCAGTCGGGAATACTTTGAGTACCTTGGTAGCTACGACTCTGGAATGGAGATTTGGGGAGGGGAGAACCTAGAACTGTCCTTCAGAGTGAGTTTAAGGAGTAGAAATTTTTTAAACTATAAATATGCTTTTGAGGGACTGGAGAGGCTTATAAACATGAACGGTTACTTTGGATTACATGTGACAAATGTGAACTGCCTACTTATGAATCTGTAAGCAGAGTCTAATTGTATGGTTTAACAGTTATGCTGCTACTAGTATCACTGTAGTACCAATACTATTACTATTATTTTACCCAAAGGATGAAATCCAGAGAGTGTAGAACTACTGTATATGTCGGAGCAGAACGGCTCTAAAATGGCTTAGCTGTGAAGATGTCCAGATCTAGTGATGTGCTGGAGAAGGCTGTCATATTACATATTATTAAACTGCTTGACAGTTATGGCAAGATGTTGGAAAAGGAAAGAATTTCCTTTGTGGCCTGTTTTGTTATTATATTTACTTGGCTGCTTTCCAACAGGTCTGGATGTGTGGAGGCCGACTCGAAATAGTGCTATGCTCCCACGTAGGACACATCTTCCGAAGTCGGAGTCCGTATACATGGTCTGTCACTAATGCTTTACGCAAGAATTCTGTGCGCCTGGCATTGGTTTGGATGGATGACTTCAGCAAAAACTATTTTGACAAAACTGGCTACCACTTGGTTAGTGTTCTTTGATAATGGAAGCTTTATTTTTGTTACAAAAGCTGTGCTTATAGGGATCGCTAAGCTAAGGTACATGGCTGCTTCAGCAAAAGTCCTCAAGTGCATGGTGCTAACATTAAGGTATATTTTGACAGAAGTGCAATCAACACAATGGGAATCCAACAAAGAATCTCCCTCCTTACATTGTCAAATTTTTGGACAAATCTTATAACTTTTATGGCAGCAATTTGTAGTTTATCATCAGAATTGGTTTTCTGTATTTATGTCACTTGTGAGTTTATGGCATTTCCTTGCAAGACTTAAGGTTCAGTGACTGACTTGTGACTTACAGGGCGACTACGGTGATATTGAACCACGCAAGAAGCTACGCGAGAGACTCAAATGCAAATCATTTGAGTGGTTTCTGAAGAACATCTATCCAGAACTCTTCATTCCTGGCGAATCTCTCGCTGCAGGACCGGTAAAATCTTTATCTGAAATCCTGGATAACCTCATTCCTGCTAAGTCTAAGAGGGTTACAGCATGTCCTTCCCAGCCTTGGTACAACTCAGACACTGAGTTGTACCAGCTAGGAAGCAGCACAGCTACATAGAGGGGTGTTGGTAACATCCCCATTTATCTTCTGATCTCAAATTTAGGCACCAGTGTCATAATGTCTGTAAGCTTCTCAGCTGCAAAATCTGCCTATTTGTCTCATTTGGTCTCTGTATGCTCCTCTTTTCCTAGGTTGTTATGGTTGGTGGTAAACAGGATCCTGCACTTTGACAGACTGAATATATTGCATAGCTCTTCACTGCACTCTTCCCTTACAGACAGGTTCTTGCACTTCTTTTCCAGCTAGATCTCGGCCCTAAGACTCAACTTTTCTAACGTTCTCTCATCTTAAAAGCCTTTCATACCCTAAATTTCGTCCACTGGTTCTCAGCTTACTCCAACCAACAACCTTGAGCAAGATTCATAATTTCATTTTCTCATCCCCTGATAAACAGTGTCTCTTGGACCTAATTCCTACTGCCCTTTTAAGAGAATGCTTTGAGTCTTGGGCCCAGTTATCACATCCATAGTCAACCTTTCTCTTGCTGAGGGCTACTTCCCCCCAGTTTTGCTCATGCCAGTTTACCCTCTTCTTAAAAAGTTGTCTTTCTCCTGATGATTTATCAAACCATCGCCCCATCTCTGCTCACAACCTGTACCTTTCCTTCCAATCTGCCTACTGCGAATAACGTTCCACTTAAACTCGCTCATATAATCAACTCCACGGGCCAAAGAAAAGTAACTGGTCTTATTCTCCTTAACCTGTCTGCCACTTTTGATGCTGTTGATCCCGGCATACTCTTTCACCACATTGAACATTAGTTTGGTCTTTTCCAGTCCCTCTCTCCATTTGTTTGCATCTTGCCCACAACCTCATACTCAGTTCAAATAAACCAACTCACTTCTGCGCCTACTGTCATGAATTGTGACATTCCACAAGTTTGCCAAGTTCTATTTGTTCTGTCAGTTCTGTGAGGTCATTCAGGTCCAAACTTGACTCATCTGTTTCAACATGCTTACACACTGTAGCCTAACTTCTGGTTTCTCTGACCTATAGGAATTCGCCCATTGATTGATATCTTGGCATTATGATAGGGGGGCTACAGAAGTCATTAGATTAGTATCATATTGTACTGAATGTTCTTGAAGAGTTAGCTTACCTCTGTAAAATCATCCTGAAAAGCTGTTTGACAATGGTCCAAGTACATCAGTTACGGAAAGCAAACATTGCCAAGTTTGGCTCACACTGCCTCAGTGAATGCAATCACTAGAGTGATGTTAAAAAGTTGTTAAGCAAATATGAAGACACAGATAGCCACTGTAGCCCGGTTAACTGAGTGAGTCTGCAATGACTTGGATTGCAGATTTCCAGAAAACATATTGCTAGAATAGAAGGCGTTCAAATTACTTGCGTTCGCCGATGCAGAACTAGAATGCTGGACAAACAAAGATTGCTAGATTAGCTTTAATATATTGTAAGCTACATGATAAAACTGACAACAAATATAAAACCAGGCTTGCAAGCATTATTGTGAATGTACATATATTACAATCGAGAAATTTAAGGCAGGGTTGATCCAGACATTTGATGATGTAGTGTTCTACATCCTAGAGAATGAAGAAGTGAGTTAGAACAGCTTGCAGATGTATTTGCCACCCTCCAGGCTTCTAAGTGTGGATTATGGGCACAGCTTCAACCTTATAAATGCAGTGAAGGCAAAGTGCACGATCAACTAAAGGTTGGCCACCTGGACCACAGTAAGAATCAAGGACTCTTGAATTCTGGTCAGACAATCAACATATATCATCTGTATGCTCTCATTGGCAATTGCACAGACAAATGAAAGACACTCTAATAGAAGTTTAATTTTTCCAGTCTTTCTTTTGCCATAATGCAATTTTGTAGCCTTTTAGTTTAGACCTAACAGATGTGCAATCTTACATTGACTAGAGCACAGGTCCCAAATGTTGCTGCCCTTGTGGTAGGCCAATGTGTGCTAGTTGTGTGTTTCTGAATGTGGTTGTGTCTTTAGATTCGTAGCAAAGTTCAAAACAGCGGAGGGCAGTCTGTTTGTGTTGAAGCAGCCGCAAACAGACCCCAGGATAATCCGAGGATTGGTGTTACAAGATGTTACAACGGAGCTGCAAACCAGGTACATTGCACCTGTCATATGTCCATTGTGTTATGTGTTAGTGTTAATTGCACCGCCTATAGAGTAGAACTTTTTGTGAAAGCATATTAGTAATACATTTTCAGCCTACATTTCTAGATCTGCCATATAGTGCCACTGGGTGTTCAAAAGGCATACTTAAACGTCAAGATACATTTAGAGTAATTGAAAGCCTGATTACAATATTTCTTATTACCAGGTAGAAAGCCCTGATTTCACTCAATTTTCAGTTAATCAAACTTAATGTTTTGACTTCATGGAGCTGCTGTCATAATACATGATGTAAGGTATTTGCTCAATCATTACATTACTTTCAACAGTAATCTCCCGAGACAAGGTCCTGGGGTCAGTGGATGTTGCTGAAGTGCAAAATGGTCATCACAACAACCCAACATCTGGACAACCCCTCCTTATAGGTGCACAGGCTTCATGATAAACTGTCGATTTCACATAGTGCACCAGGATTTGAACCCCAGATGCGAAGGTGAAGGCAAATATACCAGAAATCTGCAACCTATGTAATAATCAACCATCACTCCCATGCAAGTCAAAACTCATTTTCTGTTTAAAATGTCTGCCCAGAATTCAGTAAGCTGATGCACAGCTAGGACATCAGAATGGTTCAAAAACCAGATGGCCAATATGCCAAATTTCATTTAGTTTTCTGTTCCACCTATATGTATGTACCCTATGAACACAAATTTTTCAGCTGGAGAAATGCAGACTTTATGACAGAGATGTTCCAGCTTTGCCACAGTGCCACAATTGTCCCAGTGTCAAATTTGTTTACATTTTTACCTCCTGGTATACCTGATATGCATTTTGGTGACATTTCCAGATTGCCCGAGTGTAGTTAGTGCCTTTAGTAATGCATTTGACCGTGTAATTTCTTGTTAGCAGAATTGGTTTCTGAGTAAAACCGGAGAGGTGAGACGTGATGAAGGCTGTTTCGACTATGCTGGACAATATGCAATGATATACTCATGTCATGGTATGCAAGGCAACCAGCTGTGGTCTTACAACGTGGTAAGTCTTTGCAACTTATGCAGTGTATGTATTCTTACAAATTTTCAATGACTTACTGAGTAAAACCTTTAAGATTAAAATGGAGATACTTGATGTAATTTGCCTTTCAGAGGTTCTTTTAAGATGTGCTAGAAGTATCCAGATACATAAGTTGTGGCATCAGCCCTCATATTGTAGTTCTGGATTAAACTGTCATTACCTGGGCTTTGATGTTGATGCTGATGAAGAAGTCCCTTGCTTCAAAGTGGTCCATGCACTTCAGACACCAAATTGCCCCGAGGAAGGTGCTAATGGTGTTGGACTGCTGTACATCAACTTGTGTTAACTGGTATGTTCCATGATTTTGCTATCTTCATGAACAAAAACTGATAATGCCACTGCACCAGTGGTGGCAAGATGTTGCTGTGTATGAGTTGACTGCGCATTATAAAATAGGTTGCCTAGTATAAATGTCACCTTTTTCCCGTGGGACACACTGCAGAAATTGCAATATACTGTTAGATTTGATTTCATTTATGTTACCAGGTATAAATTTTTGGCAGAAAATGTGGTGCATCATCCCATCCCCAAGATATTCACTGTGCAAGGAATTTGAGACAGTCCTTCACGTGCACAAATTGCTTAGCACCATCGATTCATCCTTCATAATATAATACATAATTTATCTAGCACTTCTTCACAGTATCTAGTCAGAAATGCTCCACTAGATAGTGGTGCTTTGAAAATAAAGAAATAGATGTTGTATTTACAGTATAGTTATTTACTGAAGTCTTATGTTACAGGACAATACAGTACAACAGAAGAGCACCAATCTGTGCCTAACGCTGTCGAAGGATATGTCTAGTCTGCTAATGGAGCCGTGCATTGGAACAGATCACCAGATCTGGTACTGGGAACGCAGGACGCCAGACTCAGAACGGAGGCAGCGAGGTCTGGCTGTCATGCCTCTGCCAAGGTAGCAGCAGAAACCTATGCAGCCAAGTGAACGTCAGTTTGCCTTTCGGTTGTTTGGTTTAGTGTCCATATCCTGAGCGCATCCTTGATCGTATATACGGCAGACTGTAGTTGCAGCATGCAGTGGCATAATTGTGCAGAAGTGCTGTGATATGATTCCATTCTGCTAATGAAGATAAGCAACAGATGTTGCAGATTTTTGGCACTTGGGCTTACATTCTTTTTGTAATATGAAATGGGTTTTTTAGTTTTCTTTGTAGTTTTGCTAAATGTTGGACCAATGCATTAATATTGCTTTATGCCTTTTCCTGTGTTTTAGCGCCTGGGTCACATGTTTTGTTATCAGAACTATGCAGTAAAGATTTAACAACGTTAAAGAGTAGCACTGATACAGTATAGTTTGTGTTGTGGTGGCCTTTCACCACGTATACCGTGTCTGATTAAAACTGATAGCCAATTCAGTTGTCACAGTAGACAAATGGCTAGTCTACTGTTGCACCTGGGATTCGAATCTCGGTGCCCAAGACTTGACAGTTAGTTTTGGAGAGGCTCTGGGAGTCAACTCAGTGCCTAAGACTTGGCAGTTAGCTTTGGAGAGGCTTCTATAAGGGAGCTATACAAATTTTTAAAAAATTTGTTGTGCAAAATAACTTGCAAGTAAAGGTTGTCTGATTGCAGACCATATCTTTGAGAACAATGCCTGCATCTTATGCACTTGTACATGTACAGACAGTTCAGTGTATGTATATCAAACCACTTTGCAGATTAGTTGTGGCCTTTTCAATTTTGTATGTTAACGAGTGAGCAGTTTCTAATCATTCCATTTACTACTTAGCCACTGGCAATTGACAGACACGTTTGGATACAGGTAGCATGAATGTTTTTGTCTATTGAGCAAGTTTTTAAACAGCTCATTTATTACTGGCATATGCTTTATGGCGAATTTACAAACTTGTAAATAAATCTGTATTAACAGAAGAATATCAGTTACTGGTATATGTGTTTTACAGAATTAAATGAAAATTTTACGTAGTAATTGCCTTTTACAATAAGGTAGGAGTTAATAGTTTATTAAAACAAATGAGACTTTCATTAGGCGCTGTAGAAATCTCGATTTTTTTAATGATTAGCCATAAGATCAGCAACAGAAAACATTAAGAAAGCTGCAAAGCTGCAAACAAGGGAGATACATAGCATTCGTCATTCCATCCTCTTCATAGCAGCTGGCACAGATGGAAAACCGAAACCTGAATGACAGACGCAGTTGCTGTTGACAATATGGAAAATTAAGCTGTTGTTGACAAGCAGCCTGAAAACAATGAAGAAAGAGTTATCCATAAAGGACATTTGCAAAAAATTACCTACCTTGGACCCTTCCCACCTTTTATCCGTGTTTGGGTGACCCAGTCTTCGACGCGGCGTCAACCATCTATGAGGGACTGGACGGTGGTGTCGTCTACACGTCCATCGTTGTTCATTGTCTTCAACACAACTTCGTACAGGAACACTGTCAACTGTTAAATCTGGGTGGGACTCCATCAACTGGGCTCTTCGTATGTGCAGGAAAATCGCCAGTGATGAGGTTTTGTCCATAGTAACTTTAACATCATTTAGACTAGCATAGGCAGCGCTTCTGTGTGGTACTTAAAAGGCGCTCTATCAATGTCTGACTTACTACCCCCTCCCTCCTACCTTGGCGGACATCCGTAATGGTCTACCCCACAGACTTAAGGCATCACATGAACATCTACAAACATTCTGATCACCTCTGCAAACTACTGAACACTGAAGTCATTTTAATGTAACAAACAAAACATTTAGTTCATCCAAATAATATGATACTCGCCCATAAAGACAGTTATTCAAAACGTTTTGTTAGCAGTTCAACGTGGCAGACTGTCCGCCATTTCTTTCCTGGACTTGTAACTTTTGAAGCCAATGTTACTCGACGTTTGTAGAGTAGTCACCAGACACGTCCTGTCCGAGCGTCGTTGTGGATGAAAAACACTTCAAGTCTGTAGACGATTTGCTGGACAAACGTCAACGGAAAGTCACCAACCACCTTGGGAATGCCAATCATTCAACTCTTCTGCTGTGTATTGGCAGGATCCAAGTTATGTTGCAAGAGTTTAAACATGCCTTGTTCATTCATCTTGGTTTTGGAATATATACAATATCAGATACCCACCTTACATTTCAAGTTAATGTTCATAATAAATTTCTGAAACGCTGTTATGGAACACACAAAATGTTGAACCTGACTTCTTGAATTAGTCCAGCGATAGACTTGTAGACAAATACACAAGGGCAAGTGCTCTTAAGTTGTTTGCAAATAACCATGGAATCAACCTGGACATTGCAGGCTCTTACAAGCAGTATTCTCTCAGTCAGTACAATTTACGATCCACTGAATCTACAGAACGTACCCTAACATTAGTCTTAACACTTCTCAACACCATTCCTCATCACACATTTCAAATGTGAAGCACAAAATTTTACTTCGTGCTTCAAGTTTACTGACTTCTCAACCATAACCTGTAACAAAACATACCCAAGACCGACTGAATTAGTTTCCAACCCACATTCAACTTACCGGTACCTGTATTGGGTTAAAACCAAAAAGAAAGTTCAGCAATTTATGTATTGGGGTTATTTAGGAAGACCTACAAAGAACGATACAATGGAATACCAAACTAAGTAGTCACAGGCAAAATCTAACATGGGACTAGTCTCAGATACATCAACAACTCCCTTAACGCTGAATCTTATTCTGACATTTAATTACAGTGGTCAACATATGCTTTAAATTGTCTTGTAGATTGCTGCACTGTCACTCCAGTATCCCACTAAACAGGAGGTCTACAGTCAAAATGTTAAGACAATTTCTTACGCTAAAAAAGTCAAAATCGGGACTGTGGTGCTCTCCACTCCACGTCCGATTCCATGCGAAACAGATCAGGACGTGATCTTGGAGCTTCATTCCATCGATCGTCTGCTCTCCAACGTTCGTCCGCATACGGTCCTGGCTCCGCAAACCCTCTACCAGGATACCTTGACATGTGGCCTGCCATTTCTTGGTCGCTTTCCCACCATTGTGCATCAGCATTTTCTGGATACGAAAACGGCTCATCCCACGTCTGTGCCACTGGGCCACGCATTCCAGGATTCATCTGTGACATAAAGGGCTTCCTGTCGTACGGTGGTCTGACCTCCGGTTGCCTGCAAACACCCCACCCACCACTGAAACCAGATGTCTTGTCGTACTGGACAGAATCGTCGTATTCTGACGTCGCAGCAGATGATCGATGAAGCCGGTTGACTCTGAGATCACCATACGTAACAGGAGCACGGCCGGGTGCCATTGCGGGTCGCTCAGCTGGGTTTGCAGCACGATCTTTGTTCCAGCTGACGCTGAAACTCGGTTCCTGCGAAGGCAACGAGCTTTCTTCATCCCGAGTTTTGATGTAATTTCCTTCCCATCTGCCTCCAAAATCAGATGACTCAGACGGCCAACTCTGTGGATCCACTGCTGGTTGCTTCTCACTCCTGTAGCCTGCCTCCACGTTCCCACGAGACGTATTTGCCTCAGGCTCGCCACGAAGATTGGTAGTTCTCGCCACCAGTGGTTGATCTACAACATTTTCCTTTGTTGACGGCACCACTTCCCAATTTTCAGCACCACCTCCAGCCTTCGCAAGACTGGCAAGAGCTTCACGTTTTTCTTTAGCCATTTCGAGTTGTTTCTTCAGCATCCTCAATTGCTCCAGATCTGCTGAAAGCGTACGATTGTCCGAAGCTTGGGCCAATGCTTTGGTACCAGAAGGAAGGGCGGCTGGTCTGCTCTCGAGGGAACTGCTGAGATGATCTGTGTGAGCCTTCATGCCCTCGACAGGTGGTCTTGTTCCCTGTGGTAGACTTTCATAACGCAGGCTCTTCTCGGCTGCCAACTGGGTACGATCGTCAACGTTCGCAGAACGCACCGATAAACCTCCAGCGTACGGTTTCTCCTGTTGTAGCACAGGTTTTTCAGGAAGGGATGCTGGCTTTTCATACGTTGGCTGGCAGGCGTAGTCCATCACCCGCGGATTGAAAGCCCGTCTGCTCGGTTGACTTGACGTCGGATATGGACCCTCAGCTGGTTTCCTGCCTACCTGAACATTAGCCACTGGTACCCCAGTGGTCTCTCTAGTTTCACTACTCCACAGTGGCTTCCAGACTGTATTTGCCTCAGGGACAGAAGTGCTGCCCAAGGAGTGCGCAATCGCAACCTTATCTGAAACATCTACAATGCCACCAATATCAGCAAAATAAAAATCGGGCACAGAACTAAAATGAAATCTACCAAAATGTGACTGAAAGCACAGAGCTAAATTTATAAAAACTAAGAAAATTATAGTGCATGCCAAAAGATAATGCTGAAATATGCCACAAGTTTCAAGTAACTTAAAAAATCGCATATTTAACCTAACTTTAACATATACCTCAGCTAGCCTAAGTATCTTCATTGTATTATTGCCTTTATTAGTGGTGTCAAAACATTTGTAAAATGCCACCTGGGTACCAAACTCGTTTTTGAGTGCACAACCACGTACTCTGAGTCAACAAATATCTTAACATTCAAAGATAAATTCCTAATTTAAAACATACAATGCATATACTGGGGTCTCTCAACCAGCAGGGTACACACAAGTCAGTCCTTGTTCAAGGATGGTAACTATGTCTTCTGCTGATTTGCACTTTGTACCCTTCATTCAGCTGCAACAGCAGCACCGTATGCACATAACTTCTGCCAACCTCTTCTATGACAACGATGAACCGATCAGTACTTACTTATTCACACAGCAGGCAATTGTCATCTTTACGCACTGATCAGGAATGGCATTAAACTTCTGTAACACAACAGTCGCTTGTAGTGTAGTCAGGGCAAAACTCAACTACTGTAATTCCCAGTTGTACGGCACTACAAAGTTCAACATTGCCAAACTGCAATGACTCCAGAACTCGATAGCCTGGCTAGTGACAGGAACCTGCAGGTTTGATCATGTCACTCCTACACTCGCAAAGCTACACTGGCTGCCTGTCAGTCCAGGATCACATACAAGATAGCTCTCCTTACATGTAAGACTCTCTCAACCAATCAACCTGCTTATCTGTCATCGTCCTTACAGCACCATCAGCCATCCAGATCTCGGCGTTCGGCTACACAAAGCCGTCTGTCTCTTCCTGACATCTGTGACTACCGGTCTGAATTCTCCAGAAGCGGATTCAGCAATTCTGCACCAGTCTCTGAGACAGTCTTCTTCTTCACATTACTCACTACAACATCTCGTTAGACATATTCGTGAAGCGGCTTAAGACCTATTTGTACCATCTTGCTTTTGTTGTCTGACTGCTGTGACTAATCCACGCCTATGATTCCTTGCTCAGCCAATGGACATCTGGCGTGTTAACAAATGTCTTACTTACTTACTTAAGGCTTGCTCATGCCACAACATCCACAAGTAACGTGACTTCAGTACTTAGAAGAGTTATCAAACTGGTCACGGTGATCAGTGGTGCCAGAGGGTACAAGGTCAACTGTGGACAGACCTACTTTCCTTGCAACTCTGATAATTCTGCTGGAACCTGTTCACAATATTTGTTATTGTAACAATAATTCTGATATAACATCACTGAGGACAATGGTCTCAAATGTAATTCAAACTTATTAAATGCTCTGAAGTGGCACCAAAAGGTAGCATTGTAAGGAACCAGTGTATTTTGAAAACATTTACAAAAGCAGTGAACGTATTTTAGGTCCCTGCCATAAACAGATTAAAAGCGGCAAAACATTATTATACAATAAAAATCTCAACACTACTGACTCTTCTAATCTGTGAATTTCTACAGTGTCAATGTAGTAGTACATACAACATCAATCGATGGTCACTTCTAAGTAAATTCAAAGCGTCTGCCAAAATTCAGTCAAGCACAGTTGAAAACTTTCAGTCATACATGATAAACACCAAGACATAAAGCCACACTGGTAGATAACTGTGTGGCATAAACATCACATCTCGACAGTAATTATTTGCAAACAAGATATCACATGTAAGGTACGGTAAGGTAACTGCTCATTTATTACATACCACTATCAACATTAGTTCTCAGAGGCATGGTCCTGGGTTGTCAAGTGCAAACATGACTATGGTAATCCAACAGCCACACTACTTTAACTTATGACTTAATCAGTTTGATACACTGGGATTTGAATACCAGAAGAAGTGAAACGTGAACACATTCGCAGAATTGTGCCACATGTCTTTACAAACAAGAAATTCAAAACTCAGCTATGTCTGCATGCAGTATGACAACGATGCTTAAAAAGCTAAAGAATAACAATACTTGAATTTTTACAGTCCTTTGTAACCTTCAAAACTAACAGCTAATACAGATAAGCTTTTCTCAGGCATCAGTTAAACATTAGTCCTCAATTTCTCAACTTTTCAGCAAATCAACATGGGATACATCATAAAAACTACCTCCTAGCAAACTGCTGATTTTCACCAAACCCTGTATTTGCAAACATTCACAAGTTTCAGTGATCTTAAGAAATGAGTTTTCTTAAAATCACTGAAACTCGGATCGTTGTTCAGTCAAACTGGCCCAAAGCCATAGTGATAATTAAGGTTTCTTATGTAACGTAACAGAATTTATTACTTTTCTTAAGTCCTGAACTGGCAAGCAAAAAATTCTGCACACAACACCAGTGCATTGCCAGACTTCCTAGCTCACGCTGACATCAAAGTCTACTGTTTGGCGACAACTTGCCAAAAATCTGGCTTAGACTCATGATCATTCAATCCCACAGCAAGTATGGTACCAAATGAGCCCGGCTGCACAAAATCCACACTCACAGTCATAAACAAGAGTACAATTTAAGTACAGTTCCCCAAGCGGAAATGCTCTGGACTCCAGGCCAATTATCGTGTAACAGCTGGTGCATTTTGTGGCAGAATAAAATATGTAAGGTAAACGTAACACAGCTGTATGCTTCTATAGAACTGCCTCAGAAGTATGGTCCCAAGGTCGAAGGATTTTTCTGCTTAAGTGCAAATATGACCAGAGCAATCGAACAACTTCACCTACGATTCCTCGCTCAGTTGATGGACATATGGCAGGTTAACAAATACATTACTTACTTACTTAATGCAACAGGACCCATTTTTTAACCTCCCACTTTACCAACTCCGAAAGGATGGAGGACTAAGTGGACGCCAGGTGGCATGGTATCTAGGTCGGTTTCCAAAGCTTGACGGACGCCAGGTGGCATGGTATCTCGGTTGGTTTCCAAAGCTTGACGGTGCTAACCTTCACTAAACCTACCGGCATTGTATCGACACCAAGCAGCCACCATTAGATATCTGGCTGGATGAGGACGGCTAATGTTCTGCAAGATAACTAAGGAACTGTTATCAAAGCTTCAGTTCTCTTCCATCTTTTCCATGAAGATTTCTTCAACATCAAGATCTGAAAGATTACTCACGATCCACTCTCAGTGAAACCAACTGTAGAAAAACACTAAAATGCTTACCTTCTCTCCGTATTCTACCAACAAAACTGCTTCCAGCAAAGCTTTCCAACTTGCGGTCTTCCAAACTGACAGCTGAAACTTTTCCAACAATAGGCAAGTTTTGTACATCACTGTCAATTGGTGATTTTGCAGGCATCAGCATGTGACAATCATTTATGTTAACCAACCTAAAAATAAAAACAGGCAGCATAATAGAAATCATTATGGCCTTAGATCTGTTGTTACTCACTTCCTCACCCATTCAGGTTGATCTGCTTGATCCCAGCTTCAACTTTCAACACGCAAGCAAACACAGATCAACCAGGATTTCACCATTCAAATAATGCGTTTGTATCGTGAAGCGTGCAAAGTAATTTTTGTTTGCTTTAGCACAGTACAAAAAAGCACCAAAACAGTCTAGCAAGTGAACGAAAACTATGGGTTCACAGCTCGAAAATGAATTCAGATTCCATATCAAGTGCTCAGATTCAAATCTAAGATTGCCTCTGTGCACACCACTGCCACATCCAAGAGCTGAAAAGGGAAGCCAATTTTACCATGAATGATACTGGGTGGAACGTTTCTGACAAAAACCTTTTCTTAGTCATCAAGACTTTTGGGACTGAAAGACTACTTTCAAGTTACCAAAATTTTTATGACCTTTTTTCTTGTCTCTGCCACTTTTGTAACTAATTAATTAACTGTTGCCAACCAACATAAATGATGACCTAATTTAGTCATTCACCTCTTTTGGTGGTTTCCCAACTTCCACAACTTCTCCCTCTCTCTGCCCTTTATTTCTCAACTTTTCGTGTTCTTTGTCTCACTATCACACATTTTCCCACTAAGCTTTCACGTTGGTTTTCCTATTCTGCTTTAGTTTTCCTATTTTTGCTCATTACTTTAGCAGTGTTATCATAGTCTTTTTTACTTTTTCTGTGTGTAACTCTGCCAAAACCTCTTTGGGTAGGGCAACTCAGTGGTGTTCCCCCAAATCAAATGGGGGCATAGCCAGACTGGCAATCCCTGGATCTGCCCTTGTATAGCACCAATAACTGCTGATCAATATGAATTAAATTCAAACCCTGGACTGTGCAGCAAAAGTCCAGAGCCTTATCAGCTGGATTTCTTGTGCCAAACAAATTTGTCAAATCAAGATTTAAACCCTTGATGCCTCATTATTAGTTCAGTTAACTACTTGGCTACCACCACACCCACTGTGGTCAAAATGATTATTAACTTACATCATAGGCAGCATCTTTGGAAAGTTGGCATCTTTGAGCCAGTCTGTCTCCAGTGCTGATTCTGCAGTTAAGCGCTTTGCTGGATCCATGACCAAAAGTTGGTCAAGCAAATTTCTGGCCATGTATGGCACACTACAATCAATCAATCAATTAATCAATCAATCAATCAATCAAAGAAACAACCTGAACAATGTTCAGAAACATACAAACATCTCAAAGTATTCTTTTCATGTGCATGCCATTAAAAAATAAGGCACTTCCCACAACTCACTTTTCAGCCATTAAGGTATAAATAACTTACCTTATGTCAGATATATTTTGATTATGACATATTTTGCACAAAACATAATCCCCAAGGGCAAATACTCAATAAGAAGAACACAATACAAAATAACATTACACAGAACAATTTTTAAATATTTCCAAGTATTTCTAAACTATGATAATCAAATTCTAACAGTGACTCTGAGGGTTCAGATAAGGAGCTACACAAGTACCTGTACTTGCAATCATAAATTTATATAGCAATGCTTCAAGAGAACCTAATCAGTGGTGCTCTATAGGCTACCTAAACAATGCTAGATGCCATTAAGAACATAAAGTTCAACAGTTAGCAAGCAAAGCACAGCACACAGGCAGAACCCAACCAGTGGATTCCCACCCAGAGTTGATAGCTGACACTGATTTCTGAGTTCCTGGACTCTGCTGCACTGAAGATGAGGAAGGACAGCTAGGTGAAGCAGCCCACGGCCAGTGGCAAACATCTGCCTCGCTGACCAGCAATCCTTCGTAGTTGGTAAATGAGGAAGTATCCAGATGTCTATTGAGTTAGCACACTGACACATGGCAGACATTCAGTTAGTTACACAACCACTCCATGGTTGACTATGCCACTCCAAAGACTTCCTTCATTCACCAAAATCCAAGATTTTCCCAGTTGACAAAAGTATACAGGTCTGTAGGCTCAACTGTCCAACTGTGAAGCTGTCAGGCTGTAATGGCAAACGGGTCCAAATAGGGGCGATGTATTGATGGCATGGGAAGAAATACCACCCAAAGCACAAAAAACCATGCCAGAAATGAGAAAATACACCAAAAAGCAGGCTCAATTGCAGCAGAAGTCCAAACCCATGGGAATTATAGGGTAAACTGCACACAAGCATACATACGTATATGCCACTACATATACACATATACACTGTGTCCGGAAAAATTCCAAGGCTTTACGGTAAATATGAAAATAATTAGTAAACATTAATCGATTTTTAAAATTCCAAAAACAGTTTAATCCTGAAATATTATTTGCACTATAATTGTTGTTTTGGCGTAAAAATTTTATAACAATTTTGTCTTCCTCGCTGAACGCCATTTTTCTAGCAACTTTCTTTACAAAATATAAAATTCAAATACGTCACTGTGACGTAATTTTAAACGGGGGTCGTTAATAAATTACAAAGAATTTTGTTGGTAATTATATATTTCAGGATTAAACTGTTTTTGGAATTTTAAAAATCGATTAATGTTTACTAATTATTTTCATATTTACCGTAAAGCCATATATATACACTGGTGCACATACACATACCACCACATACACAGATATCAGTTGAAGTACTTACTAATGGAAGGCATCATGGAATAAACGAGGATATTCTTCAACATTTTTAAGGATGTAATGTAAAGGCAGGAGAGTAACATTTGGCCAGTTGGAAGTGCTGGGAGTACCACAGACTTTGCTGATAACTTCTATCTGGTGTTGTTCATCGCTGCCAAGAAATATTGGTTTCCTGGAGAATATCTCTCCAATGACACATCTAGAAGAACAAAGATAAGTGTACAATAAAGCTTCCACATCCCACAGTGGAACATATGGGGAGGCACTCAATTCCCCCTCATCAGTCCTTGAGCTGGCTGTGGAAGAACCCCAAGGCCCTAGCCATACAGCCAGTGCATCACACGACTTGCTGCTTAATTCCCAGCTTATGCTGGTACCAGTTCCACTGTTTGGCGATGGAGGCATGTGTGCACAAAAATTGCCCAGGCTCATTACACAGAGTTCACTCAGAGGCTCAAAAATGCAACCATTAGGTCACAAACCAAGCATGCTACTTCGTCAGACCATCGCAATGTTGCACCATTATAATGCATAATTCTGATCCAGCACAATCAGGGACCTAGACTGCAAATTCAGTTCATTCACAGAGTAATGAAACTATGTTATAATGTTTGGTCAATGATCATGCGGTTGCAGGTTCGACTCTGGGTAAGTTGTTTGCAAACAATATGCCTCTCTCACCAAGAAGTATAATTTGGTACCAGCATAAGCTGAGAAGTAAACAGCAAAACCTGCTATGCACTGACCCCATATCCAGCATCTCAGGATTCGTCCATAGCTGGCTCAAAGGCCTAAAGAAAAGGAAATGAGCGCCCCCCCTACATCTCACTTGTGGGATATGGGATACTTTACTTTATAATGTGGTATGGATTCAAACAGTAGCATTACAAGGAGGTTAGAGTGTAATAACAGTAGAATAGCATTGTCCTTTTCACTTGCACATTCAGAGAGCTCAGTGGGACAATATGTATCCGTTGCTAAAATACTTCATCTTCAGTGATTTATCCAACTCCAACAATCCTTTCCTTTCCTTTGACATAAAAATAATGAGTACTTGTAGTACTTGTTGACTCACAGAATAGGTTTTCACATGCAGTGCATAATAAATAAAATTCTCAAGGGCTAGGCAGAAATACGGCAGGCTAAAATTAACACCTATTTATCCTATTTATTAAATAAATATCATACTGCTTTTACGCAAAAACATCAAAATAATGCTAGCAACGTTTTCAGTCAACATCGGTATAGAATAAGAAAATGGTAAGCAATTACATGCTTCCAAAAGCCCTGGGATTTTTAAAAGGTGCTATAAAAATTTTCAGATACACACATATACATATATATATGCACGTACACACATACATACAGTATAGTGTACAAAAACATTTATACAGTGCCTTTTAATCACCTTACAAAACAGCTGCTAACACAGCTATGCAACTGATCAAAACAGGTGCATCTTAAGGCAAACAAAGAATATAATCTGAGCTGAATTACACAGAACAGTATATATACTTAATTAATTAATTAACAGAAGACTGTTCCAAAAGGAAGGTCCAATGCATGAGAAACCCAACATACCCAGTACATACACACATACGTGCCTTTATTCAAAGGAGATACTGACCCGCAGCTCCAAACATCAGTGACTGGACTTGACTTTTTTTCACCAAGAAGCAGCTCTGGAGCACGATACCACAGAGAGACCATTCGCTGCTCAGTGGATGCAACGGAAGACGAAGCTGGAGGCTCAGCTTTTTCATCGTATAGACAAGCCAGACCAAACTGGGCCAATTTCAGTTCGCCTCTAAAATATGCCAACAAAGGAACACTAGCATTTATACATCGCAATTCCAAAACTATACAAATAACTTCAAGAACACAAAAGATGATGGGCTCTGAGGAATCTCTCTTGAAGTGGTGCTATAAAAATTTGCGATTACAATTACAATTAAAGTTACTATTCAATTTGCAATGTTTTAAATTTTCCAATTAATTGGTCAACATAAAATTACCTACCTAAAGGCTGAAAAGACAACCACCCTTGAAACTACTGCATAATTGTAATTAGTTATTATAACATCAGTTTCAAATTTCACAGAAAGCCTTTCACTTAGATGGAAATACATCATAAGTTTAACATGTGTTTTATACAGTATGCCCAGTAAGACTGCTGTTAGTATTGTAAGACTGCTAACAGTAACTCACAAAAATGGATAAAAATAGATCAGAAATAATAACAGGTCATTCCATTTTTCACCTTTTAACAGCTATTCCATTACTCTGGCAAAAATCTAGAACAAAATTGTAGAAACTCTTGAAGCTGGTGCTAACCGGTTGTTAATAAGAATGTTGGACGGCCTGACGTCGCGATGAACGAGTCCAATGCGATGACAGTAGCTCAGTGCACTAAGCAGCTGCTTTATGAACCAAGCAATATCCTCTGACTTCAGCTGGAGCAACTTTGACTGCAGAAGTCTCTTCAGGTCATGGTTCATGTAGTCATAAACAAAATAAAAAGTGCCTAGCAAAAATAAAGGAAGTATTTACTTTAAACAGACAAATCAATATTCAGATTTATACAGTGGATCTCCCTATGATGCTGCCTTGGCAGTGATAGCCAAGTACAATGCTAAAACAAAGTTGTCCCATAACAAAGCCACGTTCTGAATGCCAAAATAAATTTGGGAAATATGTGCCCAACTGTGACATAACAGAATTTATAATATAATGAAACATGTATGTTATAAGGAAGCTCTGCAACAGTTCAAATTAATTAATTTACAGCTCACTGTTACTTTGACAGCATGGGCACAAATGCCGCACCTTAATCAAGGGCAAAGAAATTCTATCTCTAAGTAAAAGTAGCAAAAACATTTTCAGACTGTGCACCTGTTTTCTTGGCACCAACAAAGTTTTCCTGATCTTCACGGAGGACCTCAACAAGTTTCACGATGTTTGGATGGTCGAGCCGACTGAGAAGTTTCATTTCCTGAAGCCCAGAAACAGGAAAACCATTCTTGTCACTCTCGATTGTCACTTTTTTCAGAGCCATCAACAATTCTAGGTGCAAAAGAAACAAACACAATATGCTTATCTGGATATTTATTGAGTGAAACTTGATGGTGTGTTTTCCTTGGAAAATTATCAAATTTAACACTAGGGGGTCTTTAGAAAAATCATGAAGACCTTCATAACGTTTGCTGAAGTTACTTCCACTACAACAGAACCAAATAGGATATGACATAGACTGCATGTAATGTAATGGAATGTAATAGTGAATGGCATAAATGATAATTAGGAAAACAGTAACAGAAATAATAGGAAGGATGAAAAAACATACGTACACACAAACAGACATATATACCTACAAATGCATATGTATGTCAGTATGTATATGGATATTTCTTAAGCACTTCTTCATGTGTAGCTGGAAATTTATATAGCACCAAACCCAGGTCCACTCCTCTGACAACTAATGTTCACATGGCATGCAAGAAATGAGCAGTTACCTTACAAATCCTTCAAAGGTGTTACAACATGGCTATCTGGAAGACATAAACAGTGCAACTTAAGACAAACTGAAAAAGCTTGAGCTCTTTGTTGGCAAAACCGTTTCTTTACCTCTGGCTGGTATTATAGTCCCCCATGAACTGCTAACTGCAAATCTCATAAAAAGTCATAGAATTTGAACCTAAATGCAGAACAGGAGAAGACAAAAACAGAAGAAAAAATGAGCAGCAAAAAAGAAGCAAAAGATGCAATAATGCAAAACTGACTCAGGTCCTTGTCAGCTGCCTTGTACATCTGCCCATAGGTTCCTTTGCCAACCGTTGAAAGAACTTCAAAGTCGCTCAGTGACCTTTCACCCCAGTCACATTTCACAACACTGTTCATCTTCTTCATCATCAGCTCCCTGAAATACCAAATGCAAATAACATTTTAAAACAGCTCAAGACATCACTCAAACTTCCAGTAAACCAAAACCAAGAGCAATAAAACGAAAAATTTACTTGAGAACTCACTGCAATTTAGACTAATCAGGTCTGCAACTGTGCCATAACAGAGCACATAAGTGAAACGTCTTAAGAGACAGCATAATATAATCTAATTTAATCTCAAAACTTCAATAGTGTCGTTATCATAATGCACAAGGCATGAATTGATTGTCACTTTTAAGCAAAATGGCATTCTCAACACACAGTCCACTGCACAGAACCAGCTGAGCTCCATAGGGCCCTTAAAACTGGAACTCAGCAATCTGAAGAAGACGGGACTTTGGCCCTGACTTAAACAACATCAAAGAATGTGCAGAGCAGACTGAAACAGGTAATGAATTCCAGAGCCTTGGGCCAGCAACCAACAAAGTCTGGGAACCCATCACCAATCTGGCTCAAAGCACAAGACCTAAATAAAGTCTTTGACAAGTGAGTGTTGATATTTGTGAATCTCAAGGGTAATCAAAGACAAAAGTAAAGTTAGGCAGCCAACGTTTATGAATTTAAACAGTATGACATGTTTTATACTGGATTCTTTGTTCACTAAAAAGCCAGTGTTATCACAATTAAATCTCCACAACCATGTCTAATGCTTTTGCTACTTACTTTTCTTTGAAGAAGCTATATCTAAATATATAACTGCTTTGGTTTCCTTATAGAAAAGCTATATAAAGTGCAATAAAATGCATAATTGCAATAGCTATTACAATTACCCATCTCCATTGCCATGTCTATCACTTAAGCTAAGAGCATTACCGCTTTGCAAGGCGTTCTGGACCCAAAGGCACATCAGCTGACACCGTGAGAGTAGTTGGCAGAGGTTTCGGTCGAAACAAGACTGGCCGGATTCCTCCATTTCGCAGTGACTCAGTGGCCATGAGAAGGCTAAGAGGGCTCAAGCTACGCGCCTGGTCAAAGAGGTTAGTAGAAGGATGACGCGGTTGAGCAGGCCAACACAGCTCCAGTGATGACGACCGCGCTCGACTTTCACGTTTTCTGGAATGACTTCTGTAGTGAAACAGATAGTAATGCTGTGCTATATCAATTACGATATTGACATTTTAAAACCAAACTTGACATTTTTAACCAAAACTGATATTTTTTACTGAAACAAACATTTTAAACCAAAACTGACATTGTTTACCAAAACAAACATTTTAAACCAAAACTGACATTGTTTACCAAAATTTAGCAAAGCTTAGATTTTCTTTCAGACCATAAATATTGCACATTAAACACAAACTGAGTGCTTATTGAACTGTTACATGGCTTTGGCATCGAAGAAGAAGAGAAAAAGAGAAATCCCCTAAGCTAACCCCAAGAGACAGCCACAGGTGTAAAGTGATAGCTACATCATTTTCTTAGCTCCAGTGTATGAGGGCGAGTGGCCAGTCCTCCCTCGCCTTTCAACAGTGTGTGGTCAATGAACTAGTTCCAGAGCTGAATGTATTCAGGGGTACAAGTTCAGCAGAAATCTTGAAACCTGTTTATGCCCATTTTTAAATTTGAATCCCCAACCTCTGGGTCCAACGCATGAACCACTAGACTTTCATGCACGCCACAATAATTAGTTACAAACTACTGGTTTTCAAATAAATACTACATTTGCAGAGAACAGTTTTAGTAAAATAATCTGTCTTCATTTTGTCCTACATTTGTTGTCTAGTGAAGCAGTGTCATTACACTACTTTTGGAGTCATTTCAAGTACCATATTATAATGAGGCTGCCCCATATGAGATCAGTTTCCAAAACTGTCCTTAATTTGGCAGTCATGTTCCTGATTATGTCATAAAATGTCTGAGTAAATGCATGAATGGATGAGTAGCAGTATTTGCTTTCTAGTGATACACAATCAAGCTGTTGAGCACTTGGGCTGCAACTTCACAATGCTCAGATCAAAATCAAACTTTATCGAGAGAACATGGTGCTAGATTAAATTTTACCTGAACAATTAGCAAATAGTTTTCGTAGATGTCTTTTATTCTTACCTGCGTTTTAACTGAGGACATTCATTAGGTCTACAACAGAATATTGAACACAGATTTTGGGAAAACAACTTCAGCCAAGACTTTTGCCACAATAGTCAAATGTGAAAAATTATGTTATGAAATCATAAAAGAGTAAGCAGACAGCATAGGTGTGCTTGTGCAACAGTTTGGTAGAAAGTTTATTAAATTTTGGTTGATTTGAAATGGAATAACCCAAACGAAAAACAAAGAATTATGGGAAACAAGAAATGTTATAATTTTAAATAATACAACCCCAATAAAGTTTAGCAATGAACAAGCTTGCTACATTCTAATCTAACAGAAAGGTATACTACTCCATAAGATATACCACTCACGAATGAACTTTTCCACACTGCAAGCAGTTTTCCGCTATTGCCAGTTCAACATCATGTTCATTTACCAGCTGTCACATAAATAGCATTAAGCATATGCTCAGATTTTCAATGCCAGAAAAAAAACAGCACAAGCATTTTAACCAGACATGTTTCCTTTTGTATTATATTACTGATACATAAAATAAGAAAACAAGAAATAATTTTTGTCCGTGACAGGAATCATGCTTCCTCAAGTAAGAAACAACAGCAGTGCAAATGCTTTTCATGACACTTCATCACAGTCAGACATTCCAGATGAAACTTCATCACAGTCAGGCATTCCAGATGAAACTTCATCACAGTCAGACATTCCAGACGAAACTTCATCACAGTCAGACATTCCAGACGAAACTTCATCACAGACAGACATTCCAGACGAAACTTCATCACAGTCAGACATTCCAGATGAAACTTCATCAGTCAGACATTCCAGATGAAACAACAGAACACATTCATGCCTTCAGGATATGATTCCTTGGGCTAAAAACATTAATGGCACCAGCATTAATAAGCTTGATACTTATCAAATTTCTTGTATCTTGAGGAAACATATTTACCTTGGGTAAAAATTAATACTGGTAACAATGACGATACCATGCTTTAATTAGCTTCAGCAGGAGAAAATTTTTAAATTAATATTCAGTAGAAACAAGAATTCCTACCATGACTTGCAAGTACTTTCCTTCAAAATATCGATTGTTCATGCATTTCACAGCTTCCTCAGCACAATGAATCCTTTTATAATGCTAAAAATCAAAGCATAATTCATGCAACTAAAAAAGTATATTATAGCACCAATAAGCAACCCTAATTATATTTGTATGCAATTAATATGTTTGCTAAATAATTAATAATAAATTTAATTTATTAATTAATGATTAATTAACAATTAATGTAAAACATTAATAACTAATGATTTATAACCAACTGTATTGCATATCAATAAGCAGTCCTAATTAAGCAGGATGATGGTCCCATCTGGGTCTGTCATTTGTATGTAATTAACTTTTTTGCTTAATAATTATTAATCAAATTATTAATTAATGAATAATTAATAGTTATTAATTACCATCAATATTCCACTTGCTAGAAGGTAACCCATTTGCCTTATGTTAAACTTGTAGCTTTGTCAGTTTAGGAGATCAATGAACAAGGATGACGACAACGATAATGATGAAACATGTAAATAACCATTAAGAACACACAACTAACACAACTTACAAAAATAGCTGCTTCATTAGCTTTATCAAAGCTGCTATCAAGCAATTCGCCATAACGTTTAAACTTTGTCAGCAAACTGAATCGAGTCCTCTGGTTTTTCACGTCAACTTTCTTTACAACAACCACCTGCTTTTCTTCACTAAAAAGTCAAAATGAAAAATTCTTACAAGACACAGCAACAGATTTTCTAAACTAATGTATGTCAGAGAAACCAAGCAATTTATCTCACAGTTTATATCTTAATGTTTACTTAGCTGACTGGGACTGCTGATAAGTCAATTTCCTCAAAACGGTTCAAGACAATGTTGACTGAAAATATTATTTACAAATAAAACAGTATTCTTCTGAGTTACCAAAAAGATCTATAGTTGAGTCTTGGGACAGAAAGTGATAGCTAACAAAGTGATCAGCCTGGGTGACGTCACCTCCTCAGCCAAGTGGACAGATTGCGTAAGCCCTATCACATAAGATTCAAGCCAACTGAGTGCTTTTTCTCTGACTCCAAATGAGTGAGACAGTCACTAAAGTAGGATGTCGTGGTCAACTGTGTTGAATGCAGCCAACATATCAAATAGCACCAAAAGTGCTATTTGGCCTGAATCGATAGCACTGACTATGTCGGAAAAGACTTTATGAAGAGTGGTCTTGGTCGAGTGGCCATGCCTGTAGGCAGATTGAGACCAAGGAAGGAGGTGAGCTTCAGAGAGGTACAGTTAGTTGTTGGTAGGCAATGTTTTGAGACAAAAGTTAAATTAGAGACCGGCCTGAAGTTCACAGGTGACGATTCATCAGTTCCATCTTTCTTAGGGAGTGGCTTAACTCTTTGGCAGCTACATTGTTTTTGCAAAATTTTATCCCGAATAGTTCATGAATAAGTTTTTGCTTACAAATCATCACAACATACACATATTATATATAATCTGAATCCTTTTAAAATTCTTTACAAGAATATGACATACATAAGTTCATAATGTCCAAAAAGTATTTCACAGTTCATGACAAACTTTAAAAAATTTAAAATTTAAAATGCTAATATTTCATTTGAAAATTTATAATATTTTCATGAACTGCATGAAATGTAAAAGAACACTACCAAAAGTAGGTACACATATAACAAACATAAAACAAACATATCTGGCACTAAAAATAAAGTAGTTCAAACAACTTGCTCTGGACCATTACACGGAGTCCGGGGTCAGCAGACACAAACTCACAACCATTTGATCACAGAATAAGTGTGGTACTGATAGACAGACAGAACATGTCACACATTTGCATGTACCTGATTACAGAAACAGAAAGATAAAATCTGAATGTTACCTGTTACCAGAGTAACTGGCATCAAGAAATCGCTGAACAGAAGGAAGTGGAGACCGGCGGGACATTGAGCCGGAAGACTCAACTCGGTCTAATGATCTCGACCTGCTGCGATAATTACATATTCTCGGATTGATATGCTGATCACTGTGCAATCGATCTCTTAGATCTGAGGACCTTGATCGGCTACGTCTACTGTTGCGTTTCAGTTCTGCCCTTGCTTTTTCAACTTCTTCCTTGAGGCGATCAATCTGACTCTGTAATATATCTGATACCTGCCGAGCTTTTGCCCGTTCATGGTCAAACGTGTCACGGGTTCGGCTATGGTGCTCCCGGTGTCGGCTCCTTGACCTAGATTTTGACATCCGTCGGCGCTTTCTAGCCTCATCTTCATGGTGCCTTGATCCACTTCGGTTTCTTTTTGTTCTGCTAGTGTCGCTGTCTCTTTTTGCAGGAATTCGATTACTTTTTTCGCTTTTAGTGCCGCTGCCTTTTCTATCACAACTTTGGCTTCGTTTCTTGCTATTCCTCTTGTCAGAAAGATTTTCACCTTTCTTTTCTCTGGTAGTGCTTGTAGACTTTTTCTTGGCATCATCAGACCCATCATGCTGCTTCTTTTCTGAGTTTACCTTGCTATCTTTATTCCCTGAAGAGGACTGTCTGCTTGCTGCCGGTTCTGTAGCACTCCCACTATCCTTCATCCCTTGAACATTGGGTCCATCTTTTGATTCCAAGCTACCTTCAGATGCTACACCATTATTAGATGTCACACATTTTTGGTCTGATTTATCATCTCCCAAGTCCAGTCTTCGTTTACTCTCCAAACTGGGTACATCTTTACCGTCTTTCACACTTATTGTCAGACTTCCTTTTTGATCACATTCTGACGACAACTCTTTGCTTGCTGCCAATTCTGTTGCACTGATGCAACCCTCTGTCCCTTCAACATCGGATCCATCCTTTGATCCCAAACTACCTGCAGAAGCTAGGCCATTATTAGGTATCATACATTTTTCATCTGATTTATCCTTTCCTGAGTCCAGTCCTGGTTTATGGCCTTGACTTTCCAGACTGGGTACAACTGTATCATCTTTCGCACTTGACGTCGGACTCACTTTTGTTAGACTCCCTTTTTGCTCCGATTCCGAAGACAACTGTTTGCTTGCTGCCAGTTCTGCTGCATTCCCTTCAACACTGGATCCATCTTTTGATCCCAAACAACCTTCCGATGCTAGGCCATTAGTCGAAGTCGTACATTTTTCGTCTGATTTATCCCCTCCCGAATCCAGTACTGGTTTACGGCCTTCACTCTCCACACTGCGTAGATCTGTACCGTCTTTCGCACTTAATGTCAGACTTCCTTGGTAGTCAGATTCAGCATCCTCTGAGTCAAGTTCAATAACTTCATCTGAACTGTCCAAATAATTTTCGTCTGACTCTATTAACTGTAATGAATGTGACTCTCCAGACATTCCGATTTCAAAAAGTTATACCAATGGGTATTAGTAACACCAGCGAACACTGTAAGCACAATTCAGCGTTAATTCACTGATTTCTTTACAAAAAATCTGTCCAAAGTTTTCCAGAAATTAGTACTAAAACGTAACTGTAAAACTGTTAACAGTTTAGTTATTACGCTTATATCGACGAAAATGAAAAACAAATAATATTGCCAATAATCCGTACTCAGTCTTTTCATATTAGTACCGATGCGCCAAATCAAGAAAACGCCGGTGTTAAGTCGGTGAGTAAGATCGTTCTCTAACCATGACGCCAGAGATATTATAGAGTACATTAAGATCCTTGGAAATACTGCGTTTAAATGGTATTGCAATCCGAGCAATACTAGCAAGTTAATTCAATTTGTGAAGTATTACTTAAAATCTCTTAAGTTTCTCCAGGACCTATTCAGCGACGGCGAACAGCTTCCTGAGAGGCAAGCCTATCTGAGAAAACTCTAAGGGCATCGGATTCTCTCCCGAGAAACCATTTATACGATGATGCGAAATACGACCATATTTGCATTAATTGTTACTGAATTTACATTCGCAGTAGGGTGCTAGTGATCATATAGCTAGGTACAATAGACAAGAAGCTTTATAAACCCTCTTCTTCACTAAATTGCTCTAGGACCTTGATATTTATTATTAACTGGTTATCTGCAGTCCTTCGCATGGCAGAGGACGGAGCTCACAGTCGCGATAAAATGGTTGCAAGCAATAGCTGATCTAAGTTAGTCAGAGATAGGAAATAGCTACACAATTACTTCTAATTAAAAAGCAAATTGGCCTATAATCAAATTTCTGCATCAGCTCGGTAACCTATAAGCCACTGCGTAGGCCTATAACATTCAAGCCTATGAACTGTACAAAAAAAACGGCTCGAACGTGCGTAGGCTACGCAATAATTTAACCGTAATCGTAATCTCAAGATTTTTACAGCACCCAACGAAAGCCAAGTCGCGGGAACCAACTTATTCACAGGTGCTCAGTCAAAACAAAATCGATAGGCAAAAGGGTTCGGTTCCAGGTCAAGATCCAGGAATCAGGCAGGCAGGCAGTCAGAAGGGGGTGGATGGTGTTTGAAATGGAAGCGAGAAGAGAGAGAAGGGGAAGTATCAGGGTAAGATTTTTGGAAAAGTAATGTTTTCAGTTTTGAGTGAAAGACCAGCTCAGAAACTGCAAGAGGTGAACTGTTGGTCAGTTCCTATGATGGGTCAGATAACTGTCCCAATTCTGGTGGGAGTTTATTCCGAAGGGGTGGAGCAGCTACGGCTACGGAGGTTATTGGTTTACTGGGGAACGTTGGCTTCCGTTTTGTAGGTTTTGCAGTGATTATTCAATAATTTGAACATTTTCATGGTATCTACTTATGAGGGTAGCAGTGAAGTTACGTTACTTCATTAACTGATCACTTTCAGTCTTGCAAAACAATTTAGATCATCATCGTCGTCGTCGTCATCAATCATCATCATCATCCGTTCATAACGCCAGCCGTTTGTAGGCGATGGGTGCGAATATAAATGATCCCCATTCTTTTTGGACATTTGTTCATATGTCTAAGTCTTGTTATGTCCTCGTCTTCCAAACTTTAAAACTGCATCAACCACCGCCACATCCATAGTCCATGCTAAATTAGACTATTGCAATTCACTGTTCCTGAACATAGGCTCCACCCAAATAAGCCATACAGAATGCTCTTGCTCGTGCTGTTACCAAAACCCCCAAACACCATCACATCACTCCTGTTCTTAAATCACTACACTGACTTAACGAATCGAGTACAAAGTCCTATCACTTACATATAATACACTTCAATCTTCCCAACCCTCCTATCTTCGTCAGTTATTTACAATACAACCGCTTCGCTCAACCCGCTCTTCTTCTGCCCTAACACTTCGCCCTCCAGTCACCTCATCCTTAAAATTTGGTAATCGCTCCATAGCCATAGCTGCCCCACCACTCTGGAATAAACTCCCCCCAGAACTGCGACAGTTTTCGGACCCATCATACAAACTCACCGATGCTCCACCGCTTGCAATTTCTGCTTCGGCCTTTCACTCAAAACTGAAAACATTCCTCTTCCACAGATCCTATCCTGACACCCCTTCTTCCTCTTATCTGCCTCTGCTCTCCAGCCCCAAACATCAGCCACCGTTGCTGCCACGCTCTCTCTGCCTGACTCTTGGATCTTGACCCGGAACCGAACCCTTTTGCCTATCGATTTTGTTTTGACTGAGCGCCTGTGAATGAGCTGGTCCCCGCGGCGCGGCTTTCGTTGGGCGCTGTAGAAATCTTGGGATTACGATTCCAAAGGTTGTCGTATTTCATCATTTCTAATTTGTTTATAATCTGGAGATTACTGCAATTTTCTGTAGCCAGCCCATTTCTGTTGTCAGGCAATTCTTTTTTCATCTTGCTTTACCATTGTACAACATCCTCGTCCCTATAGAAAATGGGTTGCATCATCGCCTCATGCATTCTTGTCTTTGTTTCTTTGTTAGTTCCTTGCTCCTACATATATTGGCTATTCTTCCAAATGCTTTTGACGTCTGGAGGATTGGCCGTAGATTAACTCAGCCTAATTAATTTTGATAATAATACCCCATGACATACCAACACCAGACAGACTGAGAAACCACTTCACAAAATTGTAGGCTTTCACCGTGATGTGGCTTTGGCTGGGCGCTGTAGAAATCTCGGGATTACGATTACAATTAGACAGAAGTTATTGTTGTTGAGCCTACATCTCTGGGAAAGATAATACTCTACGTCTTCTACCCCGGGATTTTACTTCTATCTTCTATTCTTCTCTTAAGACTGTTCTTTTTCGCCGAGGTTGGTTTGGGAGCGCTTCTGAGTATTTTTCTTGAAGGGGCGATATATAAGTGTTCCGTATAAATAAATAAAAAAATATAAAATTCATCAGGCAAGGTCCTTCACTACCGCTTCCCGTTTGAATGGGCACCATGCCATTTAAGGTCCTTGTGCCGTCAGCAGCAACTACTGTCGTACTACATACTAGGGTAGATCCCGGGTGCCACTATGGCTAGTGCCCCCTATTGATTTAGGAAGCACACCACTGAGCTGCCTTTTCCCTAAACCGGTTTTGCAAGGGCTGGCCACAGAAGCTGCAAAGCAAAAATAGGCCTGATAATACTGTTAAAAGAAATAAAACACAAAAATACATAAATCCCCCCAAAATTAATAACAACTAAAATAATCAAATAAATATGCCCTGAACTGCAAATACCATTTCTTCATTTTATCTGACCTGGTAGATTTGGGTCTACACGGTACACATCCTGAATGTTTTAAAAGTAATGTCTTCCATGATAATAAAGAAAATTAAAAACTAATCCATGCATTATTAAGCATTCTTAAACTGTTTTCTGTGTAGACCTTCCAGAAATTCCAAGTAGGATTTCTTTTGCTGACTTGAAGCCGCAACATAGTGGCCGCCTTCATGTTCTACCACATGTGGGTCATCAAAGTACGCAAGTAGCTCTTCACTCATTTCTAAACAAGTCAGCAATTTCTAATCAATGGTACATCATTAATAAATTCAAGATGAATGATACAATTAATTGGAAATTTTGTTTTTATGCTGCTTCATGTTTTCACTGATGAGGTATTAGTCCAGCAAATCAATCAAGCATTTGGTCAGATGGCCAGTCATTATACCTAATGAAACTTTCATAGTGCCATTATTATCTTGCACAAGGCATCAAACAATAACTGCTTCAAGTTAAAATGTAGTCAAAAATCATAATCCAAACCCAGTCGACAATCTTATGATTCAACCTATCAATTGCCTTATCAACCAGCCAGTTAGCCAACTAATCAAACTACTAGTATAACTGATTGTCCATCTGTCAATCTGTCGACCAACAGTTCAATATCTATCGGGTAGCTGCCCATCTCTCAGTCAGCCAAACAACTTACACCTCTCTGCTTGTCTCTTGGAGATCAATCAACCTGTAATCTGTAACTACAAATATGTCCAGCACCGCTTCAAAAGGAACTCCTCAGGTGCTCCCTACCTGATAACGCAATGCCACAATCAGACAGAATAGTTTTCAAGTGCTTATCGTAACAGGCAAACATTAGACCAAGGAGTTCATGTCGTAGGTTACAAGGCAACCTATTCCAGAAGGATGGACTGACCACAGTGAAGGTTTGATGCTGGATTGTGGAAGTTCAGGCGGGCAGGACAACTAGGCTACCTTGCAAAGCAGTGAAGGAATCTGCAGTTACGTACAGCTGATCGCAAGACACGCAACTCCCTAAGATAAGAAGGAGCACAGCCTGCAAGACAATTGTGCATAAGCATTAAGATCTTAAAAGCTCCATGTTTTTGTAAAGGTAACCAGTGCAATTCCTCTATGAAGCTGGAAATCCGCCTAAACCTAGGTATACAACCAATCACCTGAGCCACAGCGTTTACTACACATTGCAGTCGATTAATGCAGCAAACAGAGGCCAGCACAGATATCATTGCCATAATAAATTCTGGTACAAATAAGTGCACGTTTCTGTCTGTCAACCTATCAATCAATTCACTGAACAACTGAGTGTAGTAATACAGTGCATACGTTTAGCAATGACTTTGTCGGTGCTGCCATAAACATGAAGAGTTGGTATTGTGATCTTCTTTGTGTACAGATGATCATGTGGAGAAGATCGACTCTTAAACCCAGCAACTAGAATGGCAAAACTGAACTTGAGTGGGCACTCTGCAATACAGAACAACATAATATAATACAATACTGCAGTTCCTATGTACCAACTACAGATACTCAGAAATGTATTTTACATATACTGTTACATATTATATTCTTGGCAACATCTCAAACAACACGACATAACACAGTTAAACAATGCATTTCCCCGTGCACCACTTGCGCTTTCACTTGCCAGCAACACGTTATATTTAGACACCAGAAAAACCATGACCAGTCCTTAATGCAACTAATAGTTATGCCACCAAAGAATTTCACTGCCATAATCAACCCTGGTATACACAAGTGCATGCTTCTGTCTGTCAACTGAGTGCATCTTATTTGTATATCTTTGCAAGGTTCTTAAAAAGCGCCACATAAATAGCCAGCAACATACATATGGAATCTCACAACAAACATCAGTCAACAATCTGCAATCAACCACACTTTTTTGGCTATTGCAGAAGAGTCATTCTGGCTCATAAACTTGATGCTGATTCATTTTATGTTCATGCATTGTAAACGGGCACTCACTTAGCACAAGTTTAAGGAAACTCTAGTTTTACTCCTGACCCAAGAACACCAGCCGACTAAAGAACAAAATGATTGTCAGCCACTGACAGAATGAAAGCCAACTCGAGATTTTATGTAATGCAACATGTAAGAGTATACGTAAACCTACATTTTGAAGCACCTGAACTATCACCAGTCATATTTGATGTGTACTGTTGCTACCCGATTTTAAATAATACCAGAAACTTTATAAATTACTGTTTTTTAAAGTCATATGATGAAGAGCCGCATTAAAACGCAGTTGTGTTATAACAAGGTGCTTTTCTAAAGCTGAACTAAATCTTGGAAACTTTTCCTGATGGTTTTATATCACACTTCATGTTATTGTGATGCAGCAGTGCTACAAGAAGTGTCCAATGTAGTGTTGAATTAAAGAACTTTTAAAGTAACTGTTAAAGCCAAAACAAGGAGTTAAATAGAATTAATAATAATATATCAAGGCTATGAGTGTAATATGCAGTGGCATCCAGCCAGAAGGACTTACCATCTCCACCCTGTTCTTGCAGCCCACAGAGTAAAGAAACCATTGATGCTCCTTGGCTGAAACCAAGTACACCATCAAAAGGACCCTACCAAAGTAACATTAACATTTTACAATGATCACTAAATTATTAGAAATTCAAACATCATTATGAACCTGGCAGTGACATACATTAATTAAACGAATTACAATCATTGCATACTAATAACTGCTTCTTATGGACGTTTAACACAATACTTATTCAGGGCCTTTCAGAGACTCATACAGCCCCAGACCACTGCAAATATGAGGTCCCAATCTCAAAGCACGTACACCATAAGCCTACTAACTTGCAGTTGTGAATTATAATGCAAAAATGAGAAATAGATATTAATAATCATTATAAACAAATTTTTTTCAAAATCTGAGGCCTCTTCTCTATTGGATAGTGCTTTCACCCATAAACCATGCAACTTAGGAAATAGTTGTTAGAGGTATGTAAGAAAAGAGTTGGCCACACTATTTTATCTACTGCCTCAGACAGAATACAGCTTTCTTGTTGTGACCTTAATTACACACTGACACAATGCCTCTCAAACTGGTATACACAAACATGAGCAAACAAGATCTGTTTCAACCACTGACAGGATGAAGGCACAAAAGATCAAGAAGTCACAGGTTGCTAGCAACTGGTTTTAGAATCATAAGCTGACAAAGATCAAGAAGTCACAGGTTGCTAGCAACTGGTTTTAGAATAAGCTGACCATAATTCAACAGCGATAGTAATTTCCCTTGATCATGATTTTGACTCATGCTAGTTCATAATTTAGAATTAGCGATACACGACTAATTCAGTCATCATTTAAAAACAGTTTGTGTGGTGGCCTGACCTCCTCTTGGAATGTCTTTGTAATCATGTTAAGTGACGCCTGGTAACCTTTACAACAGTCAGTTGGTTCATCGGGCTTGTAGAAGTCATCTTCATGGGAGAACCACCAGCCACGTTTGTCACTTGCTAACAGAACAAAGTGACTGGATTTAACGACGCAGTCATATCGTAAATGTTGGCCTCTAAGGTTGTGTCTGTTCGAAAATGCAATCAAGGTCAATTTCCCATAACAGGCCAGGGATTCAAATCTTGGTCACAGAGATGAAACACCAATGCATTAGCTGCTCAGCCATCGTGCCACCCCTTTAACAGAACAAAGCATTAATACCAAAATATTTAATTATGTACCAACAAACATGTATAAATGTATGCTTGTATGCATGTATCAACACATTCATGTTGTGGCATTTAAGCATATCTGTTAACAAAGACAGGTAGTCAGATGCCTTTAGTATTCTCAGTTATGAGACATGTAGTCAGTTAACAATTTTAAAAAACATGAATCGAAAACAAGGAAGACTGTTCCATGAGGTTTGTTTGATTGCCATTACCATCGTCATCATTTGATCAAAACTATCCAATCAGGCATGGACATTTGCGACTGTTTTCACCATTCACAGACTTTACACCATATTAATTACAGTAAAGTAGTAGACAATTTATACAGGGCCATCTTCATGTAACTAGCAACTCAGAAGCACTTCCACCTAAGCCCAAAAAGAAAAGACTTCCAGAACAAAGAGATGGGATGGCATTACATACTGAAAGACAGCCAGAAAACTTTCCACAGGAAGCCACATTAGGAAGACACATTCACAGAACTTAAACTGGAAGCTGCAAGTGTATTGATATATATATAGAGTTGTGATCGGATGTTCAAAAAATCTACCTTACCGCTCCTATCATCATCGGCTTCTTCGTTCTCATCAATAGGTGGAACGACATTAGGTGCAGTAACAAAAACTAGACAGAATAAAACATGTCTCTGGTTATAAAAATCCGAAACACTGCATTAATATTTACCATATCTTACAATGAAAATGCTTGTCCCTGCATCTGCATCATAACCAAAGTATTTTAATCTGATAATTATTATTTTGTTTGATAATCACTAAGGCATCATTTTTAGAAGATAACAAAGTCATTACACTGAAACAGTAAATCAGACTGAACATTAATGAAAGTCAAAACAGTAACCCTTACCAAGGTCTGCAAATTTCTTTACAGCTTTACGAAAAGCACCCGTCTTCTCTCTGAACAACTGACCATTCTGTCTGTGGCATAAAACAGGCCTTACAACAGTTTTTTAACCATTACAGAGATATTACAGTTTCTGTTCAATTTCTCATAACTCACAACTTTTCCTTACTGGTCATATGGCTTGACCAAGAGTTGTCAATTTCACATAGCTCACAATCAGGATTCAAATCTTCAGATGCTAAGGTGAAATGCAAACATCTTAGCAACCTGCAACAGTGCCACAGAATAAACCCAAACATGTTGCAGCTCTGTATAGTTCTGACTCATATCTGTGAATTTCATATTAGCCAATGGAGTAAAAAGTCTTTGTATTAATTTGGTAAATGGATCTAAATCAAAGCAGATTCATAAAAAACTGCTTATTGTACCATGATGAAAAGCTTATCAAAATGTAAGATCCTAAGTACAGTGCAACAACATCAGTCGGACAACAGGTCATAAAATGTTTAGCTTATACTAGATCCAGCCGCTATTTCCAAAATGTAGTTTGTGAAATAAACAAAACTAACTCAGTGCCAAAATGGAAAGGAGGAAAGGACTCGACCAAAGAAAAGAATCTAGACCATATCTGGACAGATAAAGGTGTTACGAACTGACACCTAGCAAGAACTAATGTCCCTTCATTTGAGGCATGATGGTCATTTCAGTCAATACTGGTAAGAATGGCGAGTTATTCCCTAGCATTACTATCACTTGCCTGTAGCCGTGAAAACAAAGAATCTAAAAGATAATAACAGCAAAATAAACGAAGTACTGAGTCACATAAAATCAAGTGTCCACAGCTGATAAATCTGCAGTTTTATTACTTGAAGTTTGTTACTTCAGATTTTACAGTGTCCCAAACAATTAATAAAACAAAGAAATCCCAATAGCTTTTGATGACCTGAAGCTCAACAATTTTTAAGAACCACTGAACTTTCTACATCTTGGAAAAATACTAGGAAATTTCTTACAAAACTCCTTCTGGGCCCTCCTGTAAGATTACATACAATGAACCTTCTGTGCTCATTACACAAGGAAAGTGAGCCTCCTCCAGATTTGGCTGAGGCTCTCGCAGTTGGCGGCTAATAGTTATGCCACTTTTGACATGCATTTTGAGCACATTTGTGAGGTACTTAAAAGACGATATACTGTCTTGATACATACATGCACAGCATATGCCTAATGTACGCATGCATACATAAATTATACGCATAAATACGCTGTCTCCAAGTGAGCGAAAGCAGAAAATTGTAGCCAAGATTCTCAGGGCAATCCAAAGGAATTTCTGGACTCGGCGCAAAAGCAGTCAAAGGACTATGGCCTTTTGGATCAAATAATAATAATAATTGCATCTGCAACGTTGGGTCGCAATTGCATCTGCAACGTTGGGTCGCAGCAGCTGAGTGGCGCAACAGACTCAGCGTTGAAGGGGCTGTTACCATTTGGCAACGCTAATTAGCTAATATATTATCGTCAAAGCAGAACTGCCCAAGCAGTCCAATTCTGCTTGGGCGATAATTAGGCGAAGTTGCGGGATTAAACTCCACAGTAACAATAAAAAGCATTTAAGGTCATAATAGTTATATTTTACGATCTGTCTGCTGCGAAGCCTACTTTTAATAAACGCCCACTTCCAGGACAGCTAGCATCAGTCATGTCTACTACTAATTCCGACGGCAGTAGTTTTCAAAGGTTGCGCACTTAGTTACAAAACGAATTTGGAAATGCTGAGTGAGTAAGTTAGCTAGTTAGTGAGTGGGTGGATGGGACCACTCACCGATATTATTAAGCTTATTTATTGTTGTTATTCATGATTAAGCGCAAAGTCAGTAACTCTGAATCTGAGGGTGGTTGACATCGCTTTCGATATACAAAAGCTCAGATACAAATAATAATCCTAGGCATGCGCTTAATTAGTCAAATGAAATTCGCAAGCGGAAGATCAGTTATTATGCTAATTGCTCTCTGCTACTTTTATTACCTAATGCAAATTAATGAATCATGACGTCATGCAAAAATGGTTAAGTAGCTATTGATAAAACTGTAGCTTAATTTGAATGATAACATTTTAAATTATATAAATAATCAAAGCTGTCAGCATTTAGCTCATCACGTATAGGCATATCAGATCCAACTATTATGATCCGTGCTCACTGCACGAGGACCTTAAATGGCGTGGCGCCCATTCAAACTGGAAGCGGTAGTAAAAGACCTTGCCCGATGAATCCATTGAAAAATAGCAGGGTCGAAGCTATACGATCGCCATAGAAAAAATTATACATTAAATTTTACATTTACACTAGGCCTATTATGTTTCCCAGGTAGGTAGGCTCAACAGCAACGACAATAACGTACTACTGCCTAATCGTAATCCCGAGGTTTCTACAGCGCCCAACGAAAGCCACGTCACAGGGACTAGTTTATTCACAGATTCACAGGCGCTCGGTCAAAGCAAAATCGATAGACAAAAATGTTCGGTTCCAGGTCAAGATCCAAGAGTCACGCAGAGAGACAGCGTTGCAGCTACGGTGGGTGATGTTTGGAATTGGAGCGCAAAGAGGGATAGGAGGAAGAAGAGGAGTTAGGATAGGATCTGTGAAAGAGGACTGTTTTCAGTTTTTAGTGAAAGGCCGAAGCAGAAATTGCAAGCGGTGGAGCATAGGTGAGTTTGTATGATAACTGTCGCAGTTCTGAGGGGGGAAGTTTGGTATATATTCCAGAGTGGTGGGGCGGCTATGGCTATGGAACGGTTGCCAATTTTAAGGATGAGGTGACGGACTGGAGGAGAAGAGTTAGGGCAGAAGAGAAGCGGGTTGAGCGGAGTGGTTGGATTGCAGATAACTGAAGAAGATAGGAGGGTTGGTAGGATTGAAGTGTGTTGTAGGTAAGTGATAGGACTTTGTACTCGATTCGTTAAGGTATTTATGCCAGTGAAGTGAATTGGTATGTGGTCGTAATCGCAATTCAAAGATTTATACGGCGCCCAAAGAAAGCCACGTCACGGGACCAGCTTATTCACAGACGCTCAGTCAAAGCAAAATCCACAGGCAGGAAGAGTTTGGTTTCAGGTCAAGATCCAAGGGTCAGGTACGCAGTCAGACCTTTACGGTGGAATCGGAGCGGAGAGATAAGGGGAAGAAGATCGTCCGTCTTACATTAATTGTTTACAAATAATTGAAAGACAAAGGGATGCAGTCGATGCAATCATTAGCAAATTATATTTAGAACATTTATTTTGCACACTTGTTTAATGATCACTTAAATTTAGTATTGTTTTCAAATAATTAATAGGAATGAAAGCAGCCGCATTATTCGACCACCCGATGGCGCAACCGTGTGGTTTGTATCTACGTCAGCAAGTGTTGAATTGTATAAACAATTTATGCTTTTCACGTAAGATGGCGGATTGGGGTTCCGTGTTTTTTCGTATTAACGTATTATAATCTTGCTCTTCGAGGCAGCGCTTCTGAGGTCTAATTATCCACGATTTTACAACAGTTTAGGTACTTTACCAGCAGTATTTTACTAGTTGCATTTGTCGTAGTTACTGTGCTGGTGTTGTGTTTTTCGGTGTACATGGCGTGTTCATGTCGAGGCCGTGTTACTGCTTCCGTTCTAGGGAATTTATATTCAAAATCAACCTTTTAAAGTGTTTAAAAATGGCACTTGTGGCAACGCAGCTTTTGCATTGGAAGCTTTGACGACAATGTTATTATGTTATGACTGAAGTGTCCTGTCACTTTTTAGAGTTATGATAGTGTAAAGCCGAGATGAACAGAGGCGCGAAATATGGTGATCGTCGGAGCTGGGATCGCTACAACAGTCCAGAATACGACAGGCCACTCATGAAACGCCGGGTGTACAGTGATGAACGGGCACCCGAATACTACCCACAAGAAGTCTTCAGCAGCCTGCGGCTGAGTGACATCAATCCACAAATCCCAGATCAGGAAGTTCGAGAAGCGGTTTATAAAGAACTGAAACGATTTGGCGAATTTAATGTAAAGTTTGCTCATACTGTTGATCGTCGACTTGTTTATGTAAATTTTGCGTATCCTGAAGACGCCTCTGCAGCAAAGCATGCGCTTTTCAATCGACTGTATCTTTTTGACAAACTTGTTTGTGTTGAGCCTGTTTTTCACAAGCAGCCGCCTTTTCAGCGTTATGGCAATGGTAAAGATCCATACTACTATCGTGGTGGGTCTCCGTATGTGGGCATTCCCAAACATTTTTCAGACCCCCGTGACTCTTATCCACAGCGATATGATAGTTACGATGATGGCCAGTATCATAATTCTGTGCGTAAAGAACCAAAGTTTCCATACCATTTGAACCACATTCCTCCTGAGGAGGATGAAAAGGCTACACGCACGCTTTTTGTTGGTAACATTGACCATGAAATGACACCTGATGAGCTGAGAAAATATTTTGAACCTTATGGCCTTGTTGAAGATGTGAACATCAAACATCCCCCACAGGGAGGTGGCAATCCTTATGCATTTGTGCGTTTCTTTCACCTGGACATGGCTAATTTGGCTAAAGTTAAGATGTCAGGACAGATGATTGGCAGATTTCAGTGCAAAATTGGTTACGGCAAACCTTCAGCAACCACCTGCATCTGGGTGGGTGGCCTTGGTTCCTGGGTCACCAGGTACGAACTTAACAAAGAATTTGACCGTTTTGGAAACATCATACGAACTGAATGGCCTTCGGGCTACAACTACGCATTCATCGAATACGAGAACGTTGATGCAGCAAAAACTGCCATTCATGAGATGAGGGGCTTTATGTTTCGCAATGCTAAACGGGGCCTCAGAGTTGACTTTGCTGAACCAAAACAGATGGATGGGCCTCAGCCTGAGTTATGTAAATCTTTCAGAAGAAATGAAGGTGAAAGGTCATCACGCAAGAGGCATAGCAGAAGTTACTCAAAGAGTTATTCTTCAGAGGATGATTTGGATTTAAGGCTGAAAAAACGAAATAGGAACGACTCCTCAGACAAACGCAAGAGTAGAAAGGAAAGCAAGCATAGTCGTAAGGCAAAATTGCGAGACGATGAAAGCGAGGACTCTTTGCGACCGACCAGGAAAAAGAAACGGAGCTTGTCTTTCACAGACTCCGATTCAGCGAGCAGCAACTCTGAGGATGAACACGAGCTGAGAAAAAAAGAAAAGGTTTTTCAGATTGGAAATGTGGAAGCAGCAGAAACAGTTTTAGACTTGGTGCGCTGTCTGCCTGTCGTGTGGAGCGGCTCGCTTGTGCTCAAGAACAGCGTCTTCTCGACCCGGATGCATCTTGTACACGGCGATGTGCACCTCGTGGACACGCTTATGAGAGATCCAACATCTACTGAACGTCCATCATTGAAGATCACCCAGCGCCTTCGAATGGACCAGCCGAAACTGGAGGAAGTGGAGCGAAGGATCTCGCTGAGCGGAGATGATGGATGGTGCGTTCTGCTCGTTATGCCTGGAACCAGCGATTATGATGATGATGATGATGGCTCTACTCAACAGAGGCCTCTAAAGAACCTTGTTTCCTACTTAAGACAGAAAGATGCAGCAGGAGTTCTGTCCCTGCCGCCAAGTTCGAAACACGGATGTGAAACCGGGCTTTTGCATACGTTTCCTCCTTGTGAATTTGCGCATCAGTACTTGCTAAGATATGCGCCACGACTTGTTGCCAACTTTGCAAGCGAAGACCATATCATAGTATTTCTTGTCCGTGTGAATGTGTGATTTTGTTAAAGATTGATCATCTAGCTGATCGTGCTGTTGCCATGTTTCTTAAGTTCTTAGAGATTTTATCAACAGCTGTGGCTGATCGAATGTTTAAGAACATTGTGCAACGGCTGTTTTGAATTGAATTGTTGCAAAGGTTTTTTAAATGATATCCACCGTACTTGACTGCCTGAGTAAGATTTCAGGCATTCCTTCTTGTCACTGCTTTCCAAGGTTATTAATGAAATTCTTCCATTGACAAGCTCAATTTTCCCATTTTGGCTTTTTGGTTTCAGAGTATCACTGCAAACACGTTTAGGCTGCAGATGAGTTGAGAATTGTTTAAAGTGAATTAAACTACCAGAATGTAACCTTTTTTTGCCAGACAGAGAAGAATTTTTGGATATCTACAAATTTGTGCAAGCAATTTGCTGTTCCACCAAAATGCATTATGATTTGCTCTTTTGGGGCAAATTGTTTAAATTTTCAAAGAAAGCTTTTTGAAATAAGAGAAATTTAATTAGGTAACATCTCAGTAGTGTATGTTTATAGCTGTCTTCAGGTCTTGGATTGCCAATTTGGTGAGCATTCAAATGATTTTTTATCTTTCTTTTGCTGTTCTTGTTCTTTTATAGACTTCTTGCAACCGACTGTGCCTTTAAATTGAATTTTGTAAAATGGGTGGAGGATGGTTTTTATAAAAAGAAAGAGTAATTAAAGTAATTAATTATAAATATAGCTGTATTGCCACTGGTTTTGTTTGATCTAATATCTACTGCTATCTTAACTTCTGCACTGGATATTTGCGTGACTCCAAAGCTGAGTTCTTTGAGTTTTCTCTTGTCCCCTAATCCAAGCTGAACTTCTTTTCATTGACAGAATTAAGGACATAAGCATTCTGTGTAACTTTCTTTTTCTGTCTGGATGTTGTCTTCAACTTTTCTGTGTTATTCTGTCTGTATTCTGATTTGGGTGATAATACGTACTTTTTCACTTTTTTGTTGGGGTGCTACTATGAGTAGGTTTTGTAAATTTGGTGTTGAATTATAGCATTGTAAATTGGTTGCAGTTGTGTAATATCAGATGATATCTCTTTTTGGCTTCAAAATTTTCATAGTGGAAAGCAGTGACTAATATTTAACCCCGTATCAGAACTGTAAAAAGTAGAAATTTAACATTCATTTATTGGAAGAATGGCTTGCAAGCAATGTTTTCCTAGCATAAACAAGCAGAATTTAGGATACAAATGCTTGTTTTAAGAGAATTGGTAATTTTTGGTGATGGTTTAGCAGTTGTGTGAGTTTTCAGAGATGATGAAACTACACTGGATGTGAGTTAATAAATTTGGTAACTGGGGTCAGTGCATATGTAATTTTGAACTTGAACATAACTGTGCTGTGGTGTGTCTTGTGGGTATAAAATTTGTCTGTAACAGAATGCGTGTTTACTGATGAGCAATTAAAATTTTGAAAATTCGTCATTTCGTCATGCAAATGCTTTTTAAAAATTATCAGTCGTAAGTGGAAATTGTGTGATCCTGAAGTGGACTGGTTCAGTGCGTGCCTTGCAACATGAATTGATAGGTTCAGTCCTAGCCTGCCCGATTTGAATAGACCTTAAGCAAGTGCTCAGCCTGCATTGTTGAACACCATCAGTTGCTGCTTGTCTTTATAAGCACTGTATAAATTTGAAACATTTTAAAAAGAAAATAAAAAATAAGTAAATTAGTTGTTCACTAGTACCTGCTTTGCACATGATCTCTTACTAAAATGTGCAGGTGTTGCTGTGGTAGACCGCCTTTGATGAAGAAAGCTAGTAAAATTTTATAATTCCCTGTTTCAATGGCTCCATAGTTTATTCTGTTGTTTGTGAGAAGTGCTGAAGTGCAGAAAGATTTTGAACCAAGAAGCTTAATGAACCCTGGTTTTAATGTGGATTTCAGTGTATGTTGAAATGCACACCATTGTTCTCCCATTAAAAGGGTTTAGCAGTAATGTAATATGCTATCACTTCAGTATCGTACAATATCCAGCAACACACAAGTGTTTCACAAATACTAAGTTGTGAGTACTGGTGATTAAAGAAACTAACATACTTCAAATAACAGCCTGAGGTAGGTGGCATATAAGATTATTTAAATAGTAGCTAGATTCAAAATGATACTACAAGTATTTACTTCTGCATGTGTTTAAACACTGCCTGATTCGTTTTGCTTTTCCAAACAAGTAAACTGTACATATACTGCACCTTTTGAAGGCTGTTTTTTAAATTACTGCTGTGAAGTGCATCACTTGACCTTGGGACAGTTTCCAGGTTTTAATGGAACACCCTCTGAGCATGTTACATTCATTCCAGTATTACTCCAAACATGCTACAAGAATACAGTGTTAACTCAGTTGCGACTTATTCTTCCTCTGTGTCCAGTTAGAGAGGCCAGATGAATTTCTAGTTATTCACGAATTAAGTCTGCTTAATAAATTAGCCATGAATTAGGTCTGCTAATGTCTTTGTACACAGGTAAATAATTTGCTGAAAGGTGAGTTTAAAAACAACAATGTTGCAATTCTTATAGCACACACCTTTAAGAAGCAACGACGTCTCAATCTGTAATAGTTGCAGAAGAGTTAAGAAAAATTGACAAACCTATTTGCATGCAGCAAGGTATTTAAAAGTCTTGATTCCAAATTATATCTGCTGAAAAAATATTTATTTAAATGTTTAAATTTTGGATTTGAATATAACATTTATATTCATATTTGATTACTACTCATGGCAAGTATCCAAATCCTAGTTCGTTGTGTAGGTGTTTATGTAGTTTACAACATTGTTGACAGCTGTGATCAAATTACTGGAATACTGTGATTTATGTCATTTAACAGACTCATTACCTGCTGTCATGTATGGTCTAAATTATTTCCAGTATGTTGGGTTGTTTGATGACATAAATCTTGCCTATATTATGGCCTGTCGCCCCCATGTCTGGGCTTTGAATCCTAATGCATCATCTGGATTACATGGCTTGAATAGTAACCCACAAGGAAACGTTGTACAGTTCTTGGATTGCGTTTGTTGTGTTTGCATTTGAGCCAGAACATCCACTAACCACATGGCCATGCCCCCGAGAACTACACCAGAGACCCATTATAACACACTTCATTATAAGATGTAGTCTGATATAACACGATTAGGGGCATGGATCGAAAACGTAGTTAGCTATAGAAAATAAATTCGTTTTAACATGACCTCGTTATAAGATGGTTCTTGATATGGTTTCCAAAGACGGCTTTATTAAGAGTTTCTGGTGTAAAGAGGCTTTACTGGTAAATTTATATAGCACCTGTTGCTAATAAACTATGACTGCATTACCTTACCCTATATGGTATGCATTTTAACTTATAAGGTTATTCTTAATTTTATTGTGCCTGTTTCTTGTTACTGGCTTAATTACATTACCTGTACTTTACAAACTCTGTAATTATGTAATGTAGTGAAGTTTATTATCGCGTTTAAAAGTTGTTGTAGAGTACTTGTGGCTGCTGTCGCTTATAGTTTACAGGTACTTGCTCGTTCTATGCTGTTCTTGATTTTGTTTAAACTACATAGTTCTCTGTCGGCTGTCACCAAGTCGTTAGGGTCATTCTGCATGAGGTCTAGGATGACCGACATTAGTAGCTGTAATCCTGTTATGAATTTTGACAAAACATATTGTTTTGGCATCATTAGGCAACAGTTTTTGAAGTCTTTTTGATTGATTCATCAAATAAACAGATCAGTTGATTGTTCTGTCAGATGATTGTTTATTTGACCAATTGATTTTTTAGGTTGTACATTGCTCAGGACAATTTCTTTAGCTGTCACCGACTTTTGAGTCAACAGCTGGTACTGTTATATGGTCTCATTTCATGTGCTGGCATACCATGGTCACTTATTTTATTGGTCATGTACTTGTATCACATATCTGTTTTGTGTTGTCATATACCTGTGTCACCTAAACTTATCCACCTTAGGCTGCCTCTGTCTTGGTGAAGTGACTCTGGTATTGACCTGACTATTTGGCTTGTGTTGGTGTGCCATCGGGTAATTGATGCTTTGAGCACTAGACACTGGCAGTATAGAAGTTGCTAATTATTATACCTGTATTGTGTGGCAAGTACCTGTGTCATGCCAGTTGTGTGGAATCACATACATGCATGTATATATATATCTGTGTTGCACGATGTTATGGTGTCACAAACCTATGCCACGTTGTCACCTACCTATGTCATGGTGTCACATACCTGTGGGATTTAATGTTATGGTAAAGGTTTTGGCAAGATTTACTGGTTTGAGGAGAGTTTGTCTGACTGTTGGATTGCTATTGTTGTGTTAGTGCTTCAGCCACAAATACTTCAACCTCAGGATCATGCCTCTGAGGGTTGGAGTTTGATGGAGTGCTTAAAAATGACCTTAAACTGAATCGCCCGACACTTTGAGGCAGTCATTTAGTTTGTAAGAAGTCACGTAATTTCATGTATAGTTATTTTGAGTTAGCTGAGATTTCAAAATAGATTTGTTGTGCCTTGTATGGTTTTGTTTCTTTACTCTTCACATTTCTAGTTTCTGTTTTGGTTTTCTTTTGTCTGGTAGCTGCTAGCTGATTTATTGAGAAAGGTTGTTCTGTTGTTAAAAACTTTTGTGCTTCCAGTGTCGTTCAACAGGCCAAAATATTTAAGTAAAAGTAAATTTAACTTTAGGTACTTAGATATAAGTACTCATTAACAATTTTACTAAAGTTAAAGTAAAAAGATTTCTTCCGGATAACATAATAAGGTTGTGTAGGGACCTTGAGCTAGCCCTTCACTCACAATTGCTCAGTGCCATCGATTGATGCTCAGTCATTAGATAGTGGCACTTAATAAGTACAGAAATAATAATAGGCTATTTATATAGCGCATTTTGATAACCTAACAAAATGCTAACATGGCTATCTGTGGGGCATGGTGGCACGCGGCTTGTGGAAAGTACAGGTTCGAGCCTTCCTCGGATGGTTACCGCGTAGGGACCTTGAGCAAGTCCTTCACTCACAATTGTTGCGTGTCATCGATTGATGCATAGTCAATAGACAGTGGTGCTTAATAAAGGCAGAAATAATGATAATATCGTCACAGATCTAACAAGGTGTGATTTAGATGTGAGTTGTAAGTGTTTCTGAAGCTGTCTGTGTCAGTAAAGTATGTATTTTCAGGGGAAGATTGTAGCAAATAATAGACTGCCGCTTTAACTTTATCCCCAGAATGGTTCCCGCTTTGCTTTCACCCCAGAACGAGTGGCACTTTCAAATCACTGCTTGATGACTATCGTTTTTAAAGCACGAGTAACTGCTTTTAAAACGTGTATTTGTAACCTCTAGCTAATTACTAATTATAATAATAATACAGATGTTTTAGAAAATATTATTGTAATTGTAATGTCAAGTACGGCTTAGATACAAATAATTTTTTTCCTAAAGACGGCTTGGTTCGAAAGATCACATGGGGTTGAATCTGCATATGGGGCGTTGCTTAAATAGAATCATCTTCAACCAGTGGATAGATACGACTTGACTGTAAGGTCACAGACTTCGTGTATAAATGTAATCACCACAATTACATGACTTTCAAACCCAGCACATCTCTCTTTAGACGCCCAGTTGTGTCCTGCGCTGCAATGGGCAGAAGGAAATGGCCAAGACTTCTCCCATCATTTCCTTCAGTCGTTCCATTTTTCAGACTTAAAGTTGCCTTCCCTATCTAGTTTTCTTTTGTGTTCTCGATATCTATTTTCATCTCTTCGATTTCGGCTTCGGATAAATTAAGATACACTGTGTTTCCAATCCAGTGCTTTATCTGCTCTGTAAGTCTTTGTTCTCTGTTCATCCATCTTTTTAATTGGGAGGGTAAGCTATGTATTCTTGTGCTTCCTGATGGTTTCTAACCTATACGAAATATTCTAGTTTAAAGCAGCATTGGTCTCGGTATTTAATCATACGCGAGTTGCAAATAATTAAATTCTTACGATGCTTTTGCATTCCAATGAAATTTGACCATTTCTACTTATCTCATTTGCTGTACGACATTTTCGTTTTATTTCTGGGCGATTGGCTGTTTCAAGAAGACCATCAGCTTTAGCAGCTATAGAGACCTAAATACAGGGTCATTCCAGCTCAACTCAACCAATTTTGAAGAAGGTTCCCACCCGACCATCTCAGAATTGGCTGAAATTTTAACCACATGTTGCAAGATATATTGGATGAAAAAGCCCAAATTTTTTATGCAATATTTAAGATACTTTCCAAGTTGGATAAAGTTTCGCGAAATGCCTTCAGGGGGTGGGGTCACGGAATCAACGATATCTTGGAAAGTATCTTAAATATTGCATAAAAATTTTGGACTTTTCCATCCAATATATCTTGCAACATGTGGTTAAAATTTCAGTCAATTCTGAGATGGTCGGGTGGGAGGCATTGGTTTAGTTGAGCTGGAGTGACCCTACAGTGGAATAGACTTTTAAATTTGTAATTAAACTGAAATTAAATTTGACAGTAGCCCTACAGACTGAAATCCTGAAAGTTACTGAATGAATGAATGGCGTACCGTTTCATTTGGAGTTTATATTAGGGCCTATATTCGGAGCTTATTTCTGGTTGCTGGCCCTCGCGTAGAGCAGCCTATCAAGACTCGATTGCAATTCCATGTTTCCTGTTCCACAACATGTTTTTACAATGCAGCTGCATTTCTTTCAGAATGTTTCATGTTTGCTTATTGGTCTCTTTCTGCATTTTAGCAAGTTCAATAAGTCAGCAGGTACCATCGCTGTAGGAACAGCAGTTTCTCATTTTTTCTTGTAGCTCAATTGTTCTTTACATAAATTACTCCTATACATTCCATCTAAGTAAACTTAGATAAACTTCATAATCAGAGCGGATATATGGAACCCTCTAGCCATAGGCCTGGTATTTTCAGTTTTCAGTTTCATCTTTTGACTTTATCACAGACCAAGAGAAGCCGCTGGTCTGGAACCAACAGATACACGCTACTGGAAATCTGATCAGAGATACACGTTGTAAATCTACTGATGATGAATGAGTTTACATAAGTGTTTCACCCTTGTTAGGGTGAAGGATTCAAAAGAATCGCCTTTGTTAGCTGGGTTCAGGTTTCAAGTCTGCTATGTCTAGTCAGCGTATAGTGCATTGTCAGACTGTGGTACCTAGATGGCGAACGTCTTAGAAGTGAGTAAACAAGTGGACTGAACTGCAGTTGCAAAACAGACTTAATCTTTCAATGATTACTTGTAGGCGCCTACTACAGGAAAATGCGATGAACGGCCTTCGTGCTATGGATTGGCGTTTGTAATTCTTCTCAATGAACGAGGAATTTCCAGTAAGCACGAGTCATAAGCTCGCGTTAATTCCGCCTCTGCCCTTTGAACACAACGACCGTCGCTACTACCCATTGGATGGTTAGTGAGATCCTCGATTTGGAGGGCAGCTTTGGGGCCGGTGATCCGAAAAGATGACGAGACTTGATCGCCTAGAGGTAGTAACAGTCGCAACAAAGTTTCGTAAGTGAATAAAAGCGAGTGACATGGAAACTCGGAACAAAGACGGCTGGGCGGCCGTTCATCTCGCTGAGACAAGCAGGATATGCGCCAGCCTGACGAATCTGAGCGATACTCTGCACCTTGCATGAGGTGCCGCACTACGCCAACGGACAGATGCGACGCTTCCCGACACCTCCCGCCAGCTACACGTCACCCCGTCCGCGGTCGCTGTGCAACCGTTGTGGCCACCACACGGGCAAACAGAGGAGCGATTATCGAATCAACATCTGCTGGTGGGAAAAATAAAGATAAAATTTAAAAAACTACCAAGAAAGAAGCGGAGACGATTATAAACACGGGTAGCTTAAAAGAAGAAGCAATGCGACAACAGTATTAATTTAATTAAAAAACAAGTTTGCTATCTTGGAGAGCTGCGTGGATGTTGATGTAGCTTGCAGCAGCAGCGAATACAGGGGACGGATAATGAATAGAAAAGTGGAAAAACAGTCATAAAAGCTGGATGAAAGATCCTGGGTTTCGAATGAGGATACAAGAGGGAATCATAAATTATATCTAAAAAGAAACGTGACAGGTGATAGATGAAATGAAATTTCTTCAACAGAGAATAGAACAGTCAAGAACAAATGAAGTCTGTAAGCGAAGAATGACTGAAGCATACAGGATAAAGCAGTCTGTTGTTAGGGGAGATGTGGGTACAGTTTTCACAATGTATGGACTTGCTTCTGTGATATTCAGTCTGAGATGGCTAGTTATAAACTGGAATAGAAACGTAGAATTAGATCACATTTACCTCAAAATATCTTGATCTCACTTGCAAATGCAATAGTTTCTAGTATACTCGACTACTGCAACTGACTTCTAATTGGTATCAGTAAGGGAAATCTTATACAAACTACATATGGTTCAAAACTCTCTCGCCAGAGTCACAACAATGACCCATAAATATCAGCATATTTCGCCAATATTGCAATCGCTACACTGGTTACCCAACTGAGTAAAGAATTCAGTTTAAAATCTGTCTTATATCTCAAAAGTACTACATTTAAATTGGTCGATCTACCTCTGTTTCATGCTCACCCCTTATGCCAACATATATTGCTGTTGACCAATGGACACTGTCTCTTATGCCTCGCTAAAGGACGGGGTTGGGTTCTCAAGCTTTCTCGGTAGTTGGTCCAAGGCTTTGGAATTCGCTGCTTAGTTCTACTTGTTCTTTCAGTTCTTTGTTATCATTCAGATCTACAGAACTAGCCTTAATCCAGGCCTACTTTAGGACTAATACTCGAATTAATTAACCACATAGGCTTCCCTTATTGTTTTGGACTAAAGAAACCCAGAGTTTACGTTGCTAAAATAGAGAAGAATCATCAAAGTTAATACAGTGTAGGCCAATATTGGCTGCAGTTGCCAAAATGGCAGACTTTATGCATCTGTTAGGCCTAAATAGATGCTATATGTGGAATTTTCGCAACTCATCTCAGAAGATTCTTTGTCACCAAGGATGCGTATCTGCAGTAAGAAATATAACAAAGTCCGCTTAATTATTAAATAATACATTAGGTATGCACATATCAGGCCCACGACTAGACTAAACTCTACTGCCATTTTATAATGATAACTATTCCCTAAATTTGAGTCGCCAGCATATTGATGTAGTTAGACGACATCTGGCATTCACATAAGGCTAATATGAATTAGCATCTGGGTGTATTTGCTGATGAATGGGAAAGAGTTGCCGATCTTTGCACCTGTTCACACATGGCCGGAATGCGAGCAGATGCAGCAGGACGGAGAAGATTGGGTTCAAGGTTATCCATGGACATACTATTTCATATTGTAGAATTTGATGGGTGCTGACTTACTGACGGCAGGCTATGTGGTACCCGTGTGCTGATCGTTTCCTCTAAATAGCAACACTTAAGTGCTGGAGATAGTCTATTATTGTGAAACACGTATTTTACGACAGAATAGAGGGAACCCATAACTCAGCATCTCAGTGAAGGATTCGGGAATATAACATAATGAGGTCATTTTCTGATACTTAATTAAATTTGAGGTAAATGTTACCTGGTTGTATTATAGCAGAATTTACATGAATATGATGCATGTTGTGAGGAGCTTTTGCCATATCTAAATAGCTGTTTGTTACTATGAGCTTAATCTCATGATCTTACGAATCTCAATCTTAATCTTATGATCTCCTTTAGCCTTTCTTGTCTTAAAATCTGGTAAAGTTGTGTGGATTCCTCTGCTATGATTTTACCAGACTTTGGTAAAAAAATAGATGCACTTGCGTATTGCAGCTATGCTTTTTGTAGATATATCTGCTGGGATTGAACTGAAGTCTACAAAGTCTGTTTTATTAAATTCACCAACATAGCTTAAGTCAAGGTCGTCTAAAAACTTGGAGGTTGATGTGCTAATCATTCAACATCACAATAAACAACAAGGCTGCACTTCATTGCTACCTGAAGCGGCAACATTTCTATGTTAAGAAAGCCATTGGATGTTGTATTAATTACATTTTTTCAACGGTTGATTTGCCCATGTTAATGATTGTAATAATCGGACAGTTAATCTTTTGTTGGCCTTTCAGTATCCAGTAAAACACACAAGACACCTTATCACTCAGGATTGATTATATAAGAAGATGTTTCGACTGCGACGTGCAACGTTCCTAAAGCTGACTTTAACATTTGTCCTTTGTTGGATAAGTATGATGCTGTACCTTATGTTTCACAACCGACAACTGCAAATGGATAGAGTCGATCGATTGTCAGACGAGGAAGTTCCTTTTGGCATTCAGGAGCAACAAACGTCCCGAACCAACCACGGTTCTGAGGATGGCATGCACACCCCACGTCACCCCATACTCGAACCCCCTGACCTGGACAGATTGAACTTCGAGAGAGATGAAAGAGAAATGCAGCGCAGAAGACAGATACAGATCCAAAGAGAGCAGAGGATACTTGAAGCTCAGCTCGACGGAAAAGAGAATTATTCCAGTACTCGAGGTGTTACTGCAGCAGACGCAGTCATGCATGTCGGAAACGATTTGGCGTTGGATACGGATGTAGCTTCTATGGTGCGAAAGGGTCTTATTATCCCCAAGTGGAACATCGACAAAGAGGTGCCTGAAGATCCAGGTGCTCCAGGTATATAGGAAGATTTATTTTATCTAGATGGAATATTTGTAATAATCAATTCAAAGTAAATTGCGTTGAGTGGAAACGTACCTTTGCACACATCTCGCTGTGTAGCTATGCTGTGATATTTTTATGACTATTATTCAATTATTACAGTGCACACCACTTATTCTAATAGATATTGCACCCGATCAGTGGACGCTGTGACTCTTGATGTATCCCGTATCTGAACAGTGTTGGGCTCTGGGGCCTTCTCAGTAGCTTGTCTAAAGTTTTGGAATTCTCTGCTCAGTTCAGTTCGTTAAACCAATTCTTTGATATCAGTCAGGTCTATACTAAAGACGCATCTCTTTCAACTTGCTTACCCACCGTAGCCTGGCTTCTGGTTTCTCTGACCTATCGAAATTCGACCCGGCTTCTCCAACGGATTATGATTTTGATTGTGATTTTCACTTGAAGCGACCATCGACGTGATGATAATGGCGCTATAGAAGTCTTTAGATTAAAATAGATCAGATTATAACTTGTTAAAATCTCATTCTTGAGATGAAGTGAGACTAATTGTAGTTGTTATGGTAAACTATTAATGGAATTTGAAGGAAGCATTGAAGGAAGCATTGAATCAAATGTGATATTAAAATATTTTTAAATATGAGGTCTATTAGTTCTACCTTGGATGATGATGATGATGACGACGACGACGATGATGATGATAATAATAATAATAGTTTCTGTAATTCAAGAAACGACTACTCAATCTTTACTTCTGCAGTTACAGTAAAACACTAACTAATGAAAAGGATTTATAGAATTCACTATTTTTCAGTATTTTAAATCCTAGGAGAGAATGGGCGGCCAATCCTGATCAACAAGGATACACTTTCTGAGGAGGAACGACTGAAGTTCGACAATGGATGGCAGGTTAATGCATTTAACGAATATGCAAGCGACAGCATGTCCCTCCATCGAAATCTGCCAGATGTTCGAGACCCCGAGTAAGCAGCTTCATATGTGTCAACATGACTGACGTGTATAAGCAAGCAACAGCTAGCGTACTGTGTCTACATGCTTACAATGCAAGTAAGCATCTAAAGGAATACAAGCTAATTGCACTCGAGCGATAACCCGCTTGGGAACACCAAGTGAGGTGATGGTTACCAGTAACTGCAGGTTATTCCCCAAAGTAGGCCTACTTGCAAAATCGTTTCGTGCCGTCTACATTTTTATAACGACGCTATGCAAGTTATAAGATAAGATTTAGAATTTTAAAATTTCACTGGATAACAACCCTAGATAATTTTTAAATCTTTACATGTGCACCAATTTTAGAGCTTTTTGTTATGCTCAATTTATAAATCCTGGTCACATTTATAATTCATGAGTAGCATTACTCCGTTTCCAAGGGAAACCTGGAAATTAATTGAAAATCACTATCAGCAAAGTATAGTTTAGTGTTGCGAATGCTTTAAGATTTTAAATGAGTCTTTTGACTGAAGATGTCGCGAGCTGAAGTACCGAGAAAATCTTCCTGACACTAGCGTCATCATAATCTTCCACAACGAGGCCTGGAAGACACTCCTCCGCACAGTACACAGTGTTCTGGACCGTTCTCCACCTCAGCTCATAAAGGAGATCATACTCGTTGATGACTTTTCCTCTCGTGGTCAGTATTCATTTGATCCGATGATCTTTTCATCCCTCTGTTCGAACTGGTCTGCTTATCATTTTCGTTTATGATCACAGTATGTATTTTTGCAGAACGGTTACAGTGAGAACGATTTTGTCAGATAGACGGGGGAGATGGTCAAATGCTTTACACACAAAAAACGTTCAGATATAGTACCCGTTTACATTGAACTCTCCTTATGCAATAACATATAGAGGCAAGTATGACGTGAATTCCGATATAATAGAGTCGTTAAAATGGATCCAAACTTTAACTCAGCTAAAATTTTGGCCTTCTCAAGACACAACGTTGTAACAGCGCTGTAGGCTAGATGGTACAAATCTCAAAGATGGTCCATTTCTGTATGTTCTGCCACTTTCTTCTCTCATTCAGGTCTTAAGACTCATCCGTTTGAAGTCTCTCTCCCACCGTCGCCTGACTTCTTGTGTCTCTCACCTATTCAATTCGACCAGGCTCCTCCAACGGAATGGGATTTGGACCACGTACGGTTTCGTTGGAAGCAACAATTGATGTGCATTACGATAACGGCGCTACAGAAGTCATTAGATTAGATATTTCAGGAAACATTTAATTTCTCTTTTTGAATTATAGATCACTTACAACAACCACTCGAAGACTACATGGCTCAGCTTGGCAAAGTGAAAATCCTGCGGGCCAAGAAGCGCGAAGGCCTGATACGTGCGAGGCTTCTGGGAACCGCAATTGCAACTGGTCAAGTGCTGACATACCTCGATTCACACTGCGAGTGCACTTTAGGTTGGAACCCTGTTTTCGAAATTCGCACGACTGTTGCCATTTTAAAACTGTAGCAATAAGACCTAACATCATAGGTAAGAAAGTGTTTTAATAACTAATGCCGAAAATGGTGGATGCTGTGGTCAGGGCCGTCCGTAGGGATGTTCTGTGTGGTGGCTGAACAGGGCCGCAGAGTCTAGAGTCCGCCCAATTCTTGGCCGCAATTACACTTCTAAATTGAAATAGGCGGGAATGGAGGCCGCGGCCCACCATGGGTTGTAACCCACTGTCCATCGGTGCTCATTTAACCGTCATCGATCGAAATCAACGCTCATTAGCGTTAACGTATCCTGACCCACAGCGCTTTAATGAACTCGAAATCACATTTGTTTACCTACTTAATATTTTGGTTATTTGACATAAGCAGCGTTACCTTAATGGGAGGTCCTAAATGAGAGACGAGGGAGCAGAAGGAAGGAATGAAGAAAGGGATGGGGCACCAAATTAGGGTGAAACAGGGTCACGAGAATGGCTTAAATCCGCTTAAATCAGACTGGCTGTGCTGGTTGTGGCGGTAGTTGTGGTTGCGTCAGCGGCGTTCGTGGTGGTGGTGCCCGTGGCAGCGATGATAAGTAACTGTCACATCTTCACAGATGGTTTAGCAACTAGTGGCAGGCATCTACACGATGCTTCTCCACAAATTCTTGTGAAACGTTTACTAACGACAACCCGCATACAGTTTCTGCTTGACACAGCTCACAATAGGGCCTACATCTCGACTGACTCTAGGATACGCTTCTTCTGTTCTGCCCAGCTGCCATGTGCAGGTTCACATTTACATTACATAGCTGGTTACATTGCAATGTGTGAACGACAACGATGGCTGTTTAGGTTGGCTCGAGCCACTCCTTGATCGTATTGCAGCGAACGAATCCAACGTTGTGACGCCAGTCATTGACGCTATTAATGACACGACTTTGGCGTACCAAAACCTAAGCACTCGTTTCACAAGCCTCGGTGGATTTGATTGGTATCTAAATTTCATCTGGCATGGCATTCCAGGACGCATACTGAGAAATCGAAAAAGTGAAGTGGAGCCTGTTGAGTAAGTTTTTGTTGGCAGTAAAAGTATAGAAGAGTGTCTGGGCAAGTTGTATTCCAAGTAGACTTACTTTGATTACAGAAAAATGAATTTCTTCATTCATTGAATATCATTTTGTAGAAAAAGTAGGGTATTGTATAACATTTTCTTTAGCTGAGCCATTGCAGCAAACAGAAGAAAAGTCAGGTCAGTTTTGCATAAACTAGCACTTGAACTTGTTAAATATTATATGTGAGCAAATTTGAATGAAGTGTCTTGTAAAGTCACAGAAGCAACACTTGGACATTTCTTTGCTTTGGGTTTGTAATTATTCCTGTTGAAATGGTTTCTCGTGTGATCATAAAATTCATCGATAGTTACTTTTAATTCAACTGTTACCTATTTCCCCCAAACTAGAATAAACATGTTTATGTCTCAGAGTGAATTCATCAGTAAAAGGGCTTCAGCTCCTAATGCGATGCTGTGTGTGTTTTCCAGGAGTCCTACAATGGCTGGTGGACTGTTTTCCATCAGTCGGAAATACTTTGAGTACATTGGTAGCTACGATTCTGGAATGGAGATTTGGGGAGGGGAGAACCTAGAACTGTCTTTCCGAGTAAGTTTAAGGAGAAGAAATTTCTTAAACTATAAGAAGCTTGTGAGGGAATGGACAGGCGTTATAAAAATGAAGTTATTGTGGATTACATGTGACAAATATGAATTGCCTACTGTGTGGATCTATAAGTGTATGGATCTGTAAGCAAAATCTAATTGTATGGTTTAACAGTTATGCTGCTACTACTATTACTGTAACAGCAATATTATTACTATTATTTTACCCAAAGGATGAAATCCAGAGAGTGTAGAACTACTGTATATGTTGGAGCAGAACAGCTCTAAAATGGCTTATCTGTGAAGATGTCCAGATCTAGTGATGTGCTGGAGAAGGCTGTCATATTGCATACTATTAAACTGTTGGACAGTTATGGCAAGATGTTGGAAGAGGAAAGAATTTCCTTTGTGGCCTGTTTTGTTATTATATTTACTTGGCTGCTTTCCTACAGGTCTGGATGTGTGGAGGCCGACTCGAAATAGTGCTATGCTCCCACGTAGGACACATCTTCCGAAGTCGGAGTCCATATACGTGGTCTGTCACCAACTCTCTGCGCAAGAATTCTGTGCGTCTGGCATTGGTTTGGATGGATGAGTTCAGCAAGTACTACTTTGACAAAACTAGTTACAACTTGGTTAGTGTTCTTTGATGACGGAAGCCTTATTTTTGCTAACGAAATAGTTTTTAGGCAGTTACAGCTGTTAAGCGCTGTGCTCGTAGGTATCGCTAAGGGTAAGGTACATGGCTGCTTCAGCAAACGTTCCCAGATCCATGGTGCTAACATTAGTGTATATTTTGACAGAAGTGCAAGTCAACACAACGGGAATCCAACAAAGACAATCTTCCCTCCTGGATTATGTTGTCAAATTCTTTGGCAAATCTCACATAAATTTTATGACAGAATTGGTTTTCCTTATTTATATCACTTGTGAGTCTATGGCATTTCATTTCTCTGCAAGACTTAAGGTTCAGTGACTGATTAGCATTTTTAACTTACAGGGCGACTACGGCGATATCCAACCACGCAAGAAGCTACGCCAGAGACTCAAGTGCAAATCGTTTGAGTGGTTTCTGAAGAACATCTATCCAGAACTCTTCATTCCTGGTGAATCTCTCGCTGCAGGACCGGTAAAAGCAATTAATAAATGCTAATATAGTTATGCTGTTCAGGGATAATTTTAAAAATTTAACACACAAAGCGGTTCTTCACATCCAATATATTTCAGTGCTGTCAACATTTCACAAATAGATAACGACCGAAATAGATAAAGAGCAGTTAGATCTTATATAGTTATCTGAACACTGTTGGTGCCTACTGATGAATTTTTTGCTCTAAATGAACTTTAACACCATTTAGGTTAACACTTGTGCAAGTTACTTAACAATTGCTATATTAAGTGCCTAAATAAATGACTACTCGACGCCCCTGAACTGCGAATTCACGAGTACAGTACAGTGTCATTGGACTTCCAACGCGTCTGATTCTAGTTGTGTTCTTCTCACAGTGAGTTTTTTCTGATCCTTAGATTCGTAGCAAAGTTCAGAACATCGGAGAGCAGTCTCTGTGTGTCGAAGCAGCCACATACAGACCGTATGAAAGTGCAAGGATTAATGTTACCAGCTGTGACAAACGCTCTGGACAGCAGGTACACCACTTAGAGACCATGCTAGTGTTTTCTAAGGTTTCAAAAACCATAAAGCCAACATACCAAACTTTGTTCAGAACCTTCTGTTTTACTACCTCTTTTTTAAAGAATTTACCAGTTTACACATAAGATGAACACACAATGTGATAAATTTGGTTTGAAATGCCTCAGGTTTTATGCTTCAAATGTCTCAATGTCACATGAGTGTCGCAGAAATGGCTCAGTGTCGCAAAGGTCCTGCAAACTCGTTAAAGAACTACATTTCCCATTTATTACGTGTAGAGTTCAGTTGTGAAATTTCTCTTTATTTCCCTATGAGTGTGTTCTTAGTGCTTTTCACGCTATGTTGAACTAGTTACCTCTTCTTTGACAGGTCTGGTTTCTGACTCAAACAGGAGAGGTGAGACGTGATGAAGGCTGTTTCGACTATGCTGGACAGTATGCAATGATATACTCATGTCATGGTATGCAGGGCAACCAGCTGTGGTCTTACAACATGGTAAGTCTTTGCAACTTTACCAAAATTCATTCAAATTTTTAAAGAGTTATTTGCACCTTTCATAGCTGAAATTCACAGATATGCCAGATGTCGGCAGAAGCGGCGGTCATTTGACTGTTGTCGACGTGACTCGTTCATTTCAGCAGATAAGTTATTTGCGGATTTGTTGGATGACATTATTTAGTATTTCGTGTGTTTTGGACAGTAGTTGGATACAATATGGGACTGATTGATTGTTGAGCGTAACAGTATATGCTGCGAGAGCTCATTCGTCTCTATGTAACTCTTGATATGAGGCTCAGTCTGGACTAGGGACACTGACGTCAGCCGTGGATGGAAATTCATTGGTCAGTTTCTAAGCTACTTGTCTGCTTGAGTCTTCCAGTGGAGATCTTTTCCATGAGATACAGATGAACTTGTTCTTTTAGAACTCTAGCATTCGTTAGGCAAGCGAGGTGTCTTTTTGAGGTATTCAAAGGCGCTTTGTATCCACTTTAACTTTTGCATTAATCTCTTCGTTTACTGATCCATAAAATTGACAAAGATTCATTTTTAAAAAGTAAACAGGTTACTGGGTGTACAAACAGCCAAAAACCCAGAAGGAACCACAGTCCCGCTTAATTAGGGACCCCCCTATAAATCAATGCAGAATGGCAACGAAGAATGTTATATACATCCATGAATACATGTAGATATGTATGTATGTACTGTATGAATGTATGTTTTGTATGTATGTATGTATTTATTTATGTAAATATGTACTCTAGCTCCTTTAAAGTACCTCACAAAAGCGCTGTCGGCGCTAAATGATGTTAAAGTCATTAAGAACAAAAAGTTACCAATAAGTGAACAGTGTTCAGATAACTAGAAGAGTCACCAATGGTGAGCTCCAGCAGACATAGAAGAACCCAACCGATGGATTCCCAACCAGAGCTGATAGTAGACACCGTGTTCAGAGTTACTAGACCACGTAGCTTTGAAGAAGAGGAGCAACGACGGGCGACGAAGCTCGCAACACACAAACACCAACGGCAAGCAGTCCCTCGCATATGGTAGAAGACGGGCGAGATCGTTCAGCCACCATGTATGTGAAGGGCATCCTTCAGCAGTTGGCCAATTGGTCTTGGAGTAGAACGGTAGAACAGCAGCATGGTCAGCACCAATGCAAGGACTCTCGTGGCCTTTCCAGCTGGAGCTCGACATTGACGTACACATACATACATACATACATACTTACATACATACATACATACACACATTCATGCATAAATATATACATACATATATCCATACATGCATACCTACATACGTACATACATACATACATACACACACATACCTACATACATACATACATACGTACATACATACATACATACATACACACATTCATGTATAAATATATACATTTTTACATACATAAATACATACATATGTACATTAATACATATTAATACCTATATATGTATTTGTGTATCTATGTGTATCTATATGTATATATATATATATTATATATATATATGCATATCACGGAACCCAGATCGCCATTTTGAAATACATATATATGTATTTGTGTATCTATGTGTATCTATATGTATATATATATATATTATATATATATGCATATCACGGAACCCAGATCGCCATTTTGAATTGGTCGACCATTAGTAGGTTGACTGGTCCCCGTTTAGACAAAGTCGAACCTCAGATTTACCGATGCCGACTGCGACTGTGAACTCCTGGATTCGATGATGCAACGGCGAGGCAGAATCCTTGGAGTGGCTTCGAAGGTGCTCCACACAGAGGTTCTGCGGGCCGGCTCCTGAAGAACGCTTATTCTACAGGGACCTGGTGGCCAGGGTGATACCCAGACGCCATATTATCAACCATCTTCGCAGGAAGTGCCAGTCGGTGAGCATAACCACCGAATGCTGCGAACGCTTTATTCGTCTGTCTTCATTCCTCATCTTCAAAGAAACACAGACTCTGAAGATGGTGTCGACTGTCAACCGTGGATGAAACTCAGCTGGTTGGGATCAACTAGTGTGGGAGAGAAGCCATGTGGATGGGGAGAACCCATGGGGATGAGGAGAACCCACCGGTGTTTATCAGCTATTCAAGCTTTATTTACTTACAGATGAACGAGGAGCGCATTCAATATGTATTTTATTCATTAATGCTTCGGCATAACATAGTCGCTCTAAATACGTACAGACTAAGTAATGTTTCTAATGAAACAGATATTTATTAAAGTCTTTTGTTTTATAGGATAATACGATACGGCGTAAGTACAACAATCTGTGCCTAACGCTGTCGAAGGATATGTCTAGTCTGCTAATGGAGCCGTGCATTGGAACAGATCACCAGATCTGGTACTGGGAACGCAGGACACCGGACTCGGAACGGAGGCAGCGAGGTCTGGCTGTCATGCCTCTGCCAAGGTAGCAGCAGAAACCTATGCAGCCAAGTGAACGTCAGTTTGCCTTTCGATTGTTTGGTTTAGTGTCCATATCCTGACCGCATCTTCGATCGTAAGCCTATATGGCAGACAGTAAATTTCAGGAAAGAGGGCGTAATTTCAATATTCAAGGCGTAATTTAAGTATTCAAGGCGTAATTACAGTATGGATGGCGTAATTTCAGTATGCAGTGCGTAATTTTAGTATGTAGTGCGTAATTACAGTATGCAGTACGTAATTTCAGAATACAAGGCCTAATTGCAGAGTAAAGCTGCACCTTATTGAGATATGAAATCGTCTATTTTTTAGTTACCTTGATGATTTCAGTAATTTTTTCGACAAGTGTATTAATTGTGCCCTGTCTCATCTTGTAATTTAAACAGCCGAGTTCAGTGTTAGAATTTACAGTGTAAATGCATTTTGGGTCGTCCAGACTGAAATCCGAACTTCTCAAACTATCCTGTCCCGCATCTGATCCTGGATCATCCTACGACCACCGTTGCTATTCTAAGCGTTGCCACCTTAGCAACACGCTGTCTCGTTCGGCCTGACCCTCGGACTCTGACCTCGCACCAAAACTGACCAAACAACCTGCGGACTTGATTTGATATAGCGCCGGTGTATAATCTGGTCTGCCTGACGCAGCTTTAGTGTGGCGTCGATAAATTTCGGAGATTTACATTACATTCCCAATGATTACTACATTCAAAACGGAAGTCGTGTTCGTGACGTCACATGAAAATGGTGGCTTGTCTCAGTGTTGTTGCGTTTTCTTTATTTAGTTGAGAACGCCAAATTTTAGGCGTCAAAAAAATAATTAATGTGCGAGAAAAGGTATCGAGGAAATGTTATTCGGATTGATTGCAAAAATTTCTGAAAAACAGCTAGAAACAATGCTCCTTAAGTTTAATGAATGACATTAAATTCACATGATCTCAGTTTCAATTGCAGTAAAATTATAAATAAATAAATAGTATTATTTTGAAGCCCTGTCAAAAATAACGATAAACAGCTGTTATTGTTGAACTGTGTACTAACAATTTTATCAGACTTCAGCTGCTGCTAATAAATAATTTCAACGTTAAAACCAAGTGTAGTCCTCATCAAATGAAGCCGAGCTCTGAACCTCAAACTCCGAACTGTACAACCGAGCAATTCAAACGCAAGACATCAGAAATAAAACTTTTGGTCTGAACCGCATTAATTGTGCCTTCTTCCAGTATCGAAACTTTAGTTCGAATAAATGTAATGACTATGCTCATTGTTAATTTAATGACTTGCTAATATTTTCCTCGTGCTGCTGAACTGTATGAACTCCCGACTGTCGTCATTTTGCATAGCAGCGCCTCCTGTCGGGGTGCGTTTGGTAAGGGGAAACTTTCCCCTCTGCTCAATCGTTCACACCTTGTCTCTCGTTGACGATACAGTTTCCACATGCATGTACATTTAATCGTAATTGTAATCTCGAGATTTCTACAGCGCCCAAAGAATGCAAAGTCGCGGGAACCAGCTTATTCACAGGTACTCAGTCAAAACAAAATCGATAGGCAGATAAGGTCAAACTGGATTCCAGGTCAAGATCGGTCAGGAAGGTAGACATTCAGACGGCTACGGTGGATGGTGTTCAGACAAGAATTGGAGGGGCAGGAGAGGTAAGAGAATGAAGACAAGGATTTGTGAAAGAGGAATGTTTTCAATTCATTTGGCTACTGCCCATAAGCCGACCCCTTTGTTGCAACCACAAATTCACCCTGCTTCCATTACACATAAATTAAGCAGATTTAGTGCTAGAATGCGGGGCACAGTAATCAAATGATAAGAGCGCTCGGCTTGTAGCGCGGAGAGCACGAGTTCGAACCTCTCTTGAGACGGCAACTGTGTAGGGACCTTGATCAAGACCTTCACTCACAATAACTCAGCGCCATCGATTGATAACCTAGTGATTAGAGTCCCTTAATAAATAATAATAAATACAAAAATAAATGAACTATAATCAGTAAGTTACAAATGGCACTCTGCAGTATGCAATTTACTTAGTATATTCGCTAGATGTCGCATATGGTTGCGGTCACTCATGAGAACGCACAAGTGAGGTCACTTCTGTAAGTACTACAAGCGAATGTAAACGAAATACTCGCTGCTTAATTTGGTCGCAGACTGGAGTAGGAAGCATTGGACACAACGGCAGGAATTCATGGTGCAATTTAAATATATTTTGTCTAAAGACCAGCGACTTGTTTCTCCATCATTACAAACAACATTTCAACCCCTGAACCTCCCCTCCGTTTAACCTGTGAGTGAGGGACCTGCTCGAGGTCCATACACAGTAACCGTCTCGGAGGAGGCTCGAACCCGTACTCTCCGCGTTAAAAGCTGAGAGCTCTATCCAGTATGCTACCGTGCCCCATAGAACTGCCAGAATAGCGTCCGCTATGGCGCTACAAAAATTAAGCTATGCCAGTAATAAAATAGTCGAAGAAAAAGTTTATTACAAGTCTATTATAGTCATGTATGCATGCATGCATGTATTTATGCATGTATGTATGCATGTATGTATGTTTGTATGTATGTGTGCATATATGCATATATTTTTATATGTAGACTATATATGTATGCCTGCATGCACGTATGTATGCATGCATGCACATATGTATGTAAGTGTGTATGTATGTATGTATATTTGTATGTATGTATGCATATATCCATATATATGACATTCTATGCATGCATATTTAAACTATATAATTAAAAGGCAGATGTTATGCGCTGTGTGTGTATGAATGTCTTGATTGTGTCGGTAGAACGTGGACATAATGTATTTAGTCTCGTGGACGATTGGCAGATGGCCTTCCCTTTGATGACGATGAACTCACTTGGTCCTACCTCATCAACTCCATCATGTACCGCGAGCATCCATCGCTCATGACAGCGACAGACGAAGCCTCGGTTGAGCTGCTGCTGCTGCTGCTATTGCATCTCAATTTCCGGGCACCTGCGCGCATGTGCGCATGCGACAAACTGTTCGCCGTTCGTCTGACGGAAATGCACTTTACTCATTATCGCTCAATGCTTAGGTCTACTTCCGGGTCACCAGCCCTACGAAGGTGAGTCTTATTTAAGAATAGGATTTGCAGGCCAACACTTGATTAGCAGGCCTGCCCTTGTCTAGGCCTATATGCATGCGAGAAAGAGGGTAAAATGCTAAATTAGTAATTAAGTGACACGGCATTAATATTTCAAATCGAATAAAAAGGGGAATTTCCCCGAAAGTTCTAATATTTGTTCAGTCGTTAAGAGGGTTGTGTGAAAGATTTCCAGATGGTGGATGAGCAGCGATGAATGAATTTTAAGCCTATTCTGCTTGGAATAGAAAGCGACTAAATGAATTTGCCTGGCTTAACTTCATTCACATTTGTTTCTGAACATTCATTTTAGTTAGCGTTCTTTTAAAATCTCACAAAGACGCTATATATATGCATATGGGATAGATATATATATATATATATATATATATATATATATATATATATATATATATATATATATATATATATATATATATATATATATATATATATATATCCCATCACTTGAATGAACAGCGGATTCGCTGGTGGGTATACGTCACCTAACCTTGACGGACTGAGGCTTTCCTAATTTCAGCGCTTTTGAGAGATGCTTGAAAAGCGCTATATGAATGTTTGTTACATTGCACATACATTACATTACATTTTTCCCCAGTGCTCACCTCAGTGTTCTGCTGAATCGGTTGTCAATTCGTTCTCAGCTTAAGACTTACCTTTCTCAAATTGTTATCCACCATAGGCTGCCTCTCTGTCATAGTCGACTGACCTCTAGATATTGACCTGATTGCGGTTTTGGCTTTCATGCGCCATCGGTTGATGCCTTTTGCAGTATACACCGGCGCAGTAGAAGTTAACATTTACAATCACATTTAGAATTGCTCACCGAACCCCTTCGTATTACTTTGCCTCTCCCCAACTTAAAATCCTGGATCCGCCTCTTGTCAGCAAAGCGCAGCAGTTATACAATACGGATGCATGGCGCGCAATCTGGGTGTTATAAGCAGTGGCGATTTCGGATTTAGCTATAAGCGTGGGGAGCGGTTCCCACACCCTGTGCCCCTCTTGGTTATATGCCGGCGTCCCTCAAACCAAACCCATGTGTGATGGGTGGACTGCCAGAATAAGGTGCCCCTCTGGAAATGCCCTTGCCCTCCCAAGCATGCAATCCTGGATCCGCCACTGGTTATAAGGTTAGCTAAGGTCAGATAAAGTAAGACCAGGTAGGGTAAAGTAAGGTAAAGTAAGATGGGGTAGGATAAGATAAGGCAAGACAAGGTGACGTAAGTTAAGGGAGGGTAAGGTAATCGCTTATTTGACCCATGTATGTTTTTAAAACAAACTGCATCATGGTATCTCAGTAGAGGGCGTTTGTATGCATATATACATCGGCAATGCGTAGATTAATTTGTGTCACAGACACTAATTAGCAGTTTGTGAAGAGGAGACGTGTGAGTAATTAATTCCAGGTGCGATTAATTATCTTAGACAGCACGAAACCTCATAGGTCATAGCACTCGACTCTGACTCAGTCTTCACAGTCAAATGCGTTTCTGTGTAGTTTCCTTGAAACGTCGCTATATAAATGGCCGTTTCTCAATACATTACTCGGTGGCTTTGTAACGCCGAGTGTGCGGGTTCGAGTCTTTCCTGAGGCGATTACCAGGTAAGAAACTTGAGCGAGTCCTTCGCCCAACACTGCTTAGCGCCATCGATTTATGTTTGTAAGTATATATAGGCCTATATATTGTTACATATAGGATGGGACCGAGTAGGTTGAATAGTTATATTTTGTAGCCTTATGTAGGCCTACATTTTGGTCCTACAGTACGTGACCGTTTTATTCCCAGTTTCTATCGGCCAGTGGTGTTAGGTCTCCCTGCGGGGATGACATGTTTGGTTCTTCTGAGCCGTTTTGCCGTCATGGTTCTTTTTCAGCCTTTCTTCGTCGCCGTCTGTTGATGGAAGTTGTGTTTTTCTTCTTGAGAGGCTGTTCGCTGGTTCTGTCGGCGACTGAGGTCGACGTCTTGTTTCTATGTGAACCATGCTACTTTTGTAAATATCTTAGGAAATAAAACATTTTAACCTAAAGCTGATATATTATTCCATATCCCTAGACAACTTATATATTATATATGTGTGTGTGTATATAATGGTGCTAAAGAAATAAGAAATAATTTACATTTGCAATACCTTTCTGCGGGAGAATGTAATGTTTAGTCGATGTGAAGAAGTGACGTTAATCTAACGTGAGCTGATAACGTGATACAAAATCGTCTCCAATGTGACGGCGACTTGCTCTGAGTTTCCTGATTTTTCAAGAGCGCACCTGCAGGGCCCTCGCGGGCGACGAGTTCACTGACTCCTGCGTGATGCAGGTGCGTCGACATGCACTGATTTGTCAAGCGTCTGGCGGTTCTTCACTGTCTATACAATAACCGTTATACACTTTGTTCTCTCCGCAAATGGTTGTAGCGTATAGGCATTCCCGATTTAAACAATACCACACAAAGCAATGCAATGCAAAATAAAGCAAAGCAAAGCCATGCAAATTCTGCAGTACCACGCGAAGCAATACAATTCTAAGCAAATCAATGCAATTGCAAAGCAGAGCAACGCAAAGCAATGCCACGCGAAGCAACACAGTTAAAAGCAAAGCAATGCAAACAAAGCAAAGCAAAGCAATGCCAATTCTGCAATGCCACGCGAAGCAATACAATATCAAGCAAAGCAATGGAAATGCAAAATAAAGCAAAGCCACATAATGCAAAGCAACGCAAAGCAAAGCAATTGAAAGTGATGTAGGGTAAGGTAATATTTTCATTTATAGAATTAATCTTCTCGTTGTTACATATGTAACAACTGTTCAACCATCGGAGAAGCATTTTCTTGTAATTTTCACCACTTGAGAACGAGTAACACACCAAGGCACGCTGGAATTCGAACCCCGGTCGCAGAGGTGATACTAGACCAATCTGCCACCGTGCTACTCTGAAATGTACCCCTAATGTAATACGATTTGATGCGATATGATGTGGCTCAATGGGATCCGCTGCGATACGGTCTGACTTGCCTCTAATTCAAGTTTAACGTATAATAATAATAATAATAATAATAATAATAATAATAATAATAATAATAATAATAATAATAATAACAACAATAATAGTAACAGTAATAATAATAACAACAACAATATAAATAACAATAATAATAATAATAATAATAATAATAATAACAACAACAACAACAATAATAGTAACAGTAATAATAATAACAACAACAATATAAATAACAATAATAATAATAATAATAATAATAATAATAATAATAATAATAATAATAACAACAGCGATGCATGCACGTATGTATTTATGTATGTATGGATGTAGGCCTACTGTAGATAGTCTTCGCTACGTATACTCATAATAACTATATGTTGCATAAATATTGCGTGTGTGTGTGTGTTTGACGATGGTGCCTTTAGGTCAGCGTCTCTCCCTCGTAGCTGGGATTCTGCCATGTGTACCACGTGACGACCTGGAAAACAACTCAGAAGCAAAGTTAAGCGTGATTATGTTATTGTTATGCCTGCATCAATAGGAGCTTCGAAAATTATCTCATATTCCAGGCTCTGAGCCAATCCTCCTTTCTCTCGTCGCCCATTCCAGTTTTATTGGCCCACTGTGTAAGGCCACGCTCCGTTGATGTCTGAAAATGAACATTAATGTCTGAAAACAATGGTCATTGCTGTTGCCAAAAGGCAGTAGGCGACAAGGAGAGTGCTCTTGGACTGCAGACAGCTTATGTCTGTTAGCGCTTACAACCAGACTAACGTTAAAAGTAACAGCACATTTTAAAAAGTAATGACTGAAGACAGCAGACCACTAATGTGGATAGAACGCCAATAGACATCATTTGTTTGGCGATTCAGTAACTGACTTCAACAGCCAGAAAAATTACTGACATTTTTCACGTTTTCAATTTTCTGGCATTAGGCGACAGGTCTTTCACTCAAAAACACTCCTGAAAACACTCCACTTCCATAAATACTATCCTGGTTCTTCCTCTTCCCCTTATCTCTGTCCGCCTTAAGCCGAAACACCATCCGTCATAGCCGTCTGTCTGCCTGACTCTTGGATCTTGACCTGGAACCGAACCCTTCCTGTCTATCGATTTTCTTTTGACTGAGCGTGAATAAACTGGTTCTAACGACTTGGCTTTCTTTGGGCGCTGTAGAAACCTCGAGCTTACGATTACGCTTACGACTACAATTATAACAGTGAACATGCTGTGACATTTGACTGTTCATGTTTGTAAGCTTTCTAGAAACATTATAAGCCTAGGTTAGAGGAGGAATTGCTTCTAAAAGCACAGGCTACGTGAACTTCGCAGAATATGCGCAGATTTCAAGTTCTATGTCGAATTCTGTGTTTATTCGGACGTATGAGTGAGCGCTTCTTCTCGCTTCATGTTCTTGCCTACCAATAAGATTTCATAAGCGCCGATAATTGCGACGGCGTCTGTACGGTTCGCGGCGACACCGACGCAACAATGTTTTCGTGACGGCGCATATGTAATGTCGTTGTCATCTGGAAAATTATACTCTCGACGATTTTGATTGCCAAGCGTGGCAAATTTTCCTCACAGTAGCCGACATATTTTCGAGCGTTTATATAGCGCATGACGTGTGATAAACCATCCAGAAGATGCGGCTGGGAGTTATTTTAAACATTTTCCCTTAAAATAGATTAAGGCGCCGTCGATATATGGAGAGATTCATCACGGCGGTGTCTACTGAAGTCCACTCTGTCCTAATAAGCGTCACAGTGAGCAGAATGCTCGCACTCAGGCGATGTTGATAAATCTATGGCGCCGACAGGTCAACTTAACCAACATCGGCGTGGTCAACAGGTCTCTTGATCGATAGTAATCATGCACGTCCATCATTTCCACGATGATCAGTTGAGTCAATCACCTGAGTCACATTTAGACTGTACGGTCTCCCGGATGTACACCACCTCCTTCTGAAAGGGTTGAAGGATTGCAGAGCATATTGTGGCGCGGATCCAGGACACGAAATTAGAGGCGTGAAGGACGTGAAATTAGAGGCGTGAAGGACGTGAAATTAGAGGCGTGAAGGACGTGAAATTAGAGGCGTGAAGGACGTGAAATTAGAGGCGTGAAGGACGTGAAATTAGAGGCGTGAAGGACGTGAAATTAGAGGTGCTGGGTCGACAGCGGTTTTTAAAATCGGTACCGGTTTTCGGTTTTTTCTCGGTATCTTTTTAAAAGTCGGTTTTTAAAATGATCGCGTGCAGTGCACACTTCGCAGCTGCAGGCCTACAATGTGGAGTGCTGTTTTACTGTAACAAATTTGTATATTAAAAATAGTAGGCCTAAAATTAAAATCTTATAGTTTGGTCTTATTTCTGGCTCATCTCGCATCTGTTCTATGTTAAAATGTTCGTGTTAATTTAGGTGATTAGCAGACAGTTTTGTCGCCACCGATTTGGTTTGATTCTGTTTTGCTTCTATACGTGTAGGCATATTGATTGCCTCAAGTGGATGCAGGGATCTTTCCATTAATACAGGAGACAGGCAAACCCTTTTCCGTCTGACTAGAAGGATTTGTCAAGGAAAAGCTATTCCATATAGCTTGAAATGGAGGCACCGTTTTCCACTGACAAGTATAGAAAGTGTTGCATGGATCGCTCAGTTTGTCAACTTCATTTGCGCTGAAGAAATGCAACATTTATAAGATTACGATCTCAGTTGAATGGTCACTAGACCATAATCATTCAAACTTATAAATTTCTATTCTATTATGTTCTATTCTATTCTAAGCTGTTCTGCTCTGTTCTATTCTGTTCTTTCCTTCACCTTAACAAAGACCTGCAGTCTCGCCTATAGTCTAGTTATATCTAGTCTTGTCTAGCCATGAGTGCGTCGTTCTCACTTTTACTTCTTCTTTCTACGCGTGTGTCTTGTCTTCCCGCTTTATTCAGCAGTTCGACGAACCTCTGTCATACAAAAAGCTACAAGCACACTACACCCAAAAGACACAGGTCCCACGAAATGCCTTCATGACTTTGCACCGATGCTATAAACTCAGTGATTCAGCTGAAACGGGCCAATCCGGATACGTGTGCTAATACCGGCAACGATCGCGTCCACGTGGCTCGATAAAAGCTCAGTTAATGTCATTATTCATGTATGGCAAAGCCTCTGAATTCTACAGCAGATTGCGTCAGACCGATACAGCAGATTGCGTCAAACTGATATGTCAGCGATATCTCAAGCGAGCTGGTCGGCATTGTTGAGTGGCGCACTGGTCTAGATGTCGTCTGCTTCGTACAGCTTAAGATATACACAACATGGCGTCTGTTCTGTTTTTGAGACCGTCTGAAAAGTCTAAAATTCGTCGAAAAGACTGGCTCATAGAAAATGCATCTAATTAAATAATTAAAAGCATCGTTGTGCCTTCTATAATCCATCGGATTTTTACCACAGACCAGCTTATTATAGTCCAACAACATGAAGAATTATTATAGCCTATCTGTCCAGTCCGAGAGCCTGGAGTCCGTGCAGATATATTGCAGAGGAAACCTACAGTAGCTCACCCCATGTTTAAATTTCATATCGAATGTGATTTTGGGCAGGGTCAGCATGGGAGACAATGTATTTGGGGAGAAAGACCCATGGTTCCTTCTGGCGTTTGGCATAATGGCAATGAATAGACTTTTCAATCTGTCTATGTGTGCCTACCATTGCTCAGTATTTTAGAAACTGTAGGCCAAAAGTGGCTCTAAAACTGGCGATGTGTCCCTTAACGATAGATTTGGATGCGGTGTCAGAGCTAAGCCAGCCTTTAATACACCGGCGCTATAAAATGAAATTGGAAACGTTGGGTCGTTTACAATTTCAGGCCTGGCAGGGCAGTGTCCAGAAAGACTTCACGAAATCACCAGCGTGATGCAATAAAGCGGAAGAAAACCGTTACGCAGCATTCACAGTGTCATGGGTTCTTAAGCTTTGGAGAGAGAACAGGATGCCTCTTCGATCGCATGCAAGATCCAATCATGGCTTAATCGCACAATGTTCTTCGCGCGACTCGTTCTTAGACTGGGCTCAGCCTTCAGGCGTCTTTCTTCGACTTGTCTCTATTCGACCAGGTCTCCTAGCTTAGACAGCTATTCCGCGGACAAGGACAGCTCGCGGCAGACGTGCCTTTTCTGTAGCTGGCCCTAGATTCTGGACCTGACTTCCGGCTTATGTTCGATCTGTGTTGGCCTTCAGATCTCTACTAAAAATTCACCTCTTCCTTGACTCATTTCCTCCGTAGGCTGTCTGTGTGACTTCCGGTATTCCCTTAGCTTTTCGATCGGAACAACCATGGAATTTGCTTCAACAATGATTTTGCTTAGCAGCAACCATCGACTGATCTTCTTTCCTTCTGGCTGGAATTAATCCCTCCTAGGGAGGGGTCAGCTACACGAATTCTTCTTTTCCATTTGTTTCTATCTCCAGTATCTTCTTTCTTCAGTCTGAAAAGCTTTAGGTCTTGCCGGATCATGTCTCCTCATCTCTTCTTTTGTCATCCCCGACTCCGATTGAGGCGTCCGTAAACATCTGTTGTCATAATTCTTTTAATGCAATTTTCCTCTTCTCTCTTCATCAACCTGGCTTCTCGTACCTTGTCAGATATACCTGCCTCTCCCAATATCTATCTGGTATACTCATTCCTTTTCTTGTCTTTCAGTGAGATTCCAAGTATCCATCGCACCATTCTCATTTCCGTTCTCTCCAGCAGCTTCTCCTCCTCTTTCGTCAATGTCCTCCAGGCTTCTGCTCCATATATCATCAATGGTCTTATCATTGTTTTGTGTACCTTTCCTTTGAGTTGAACCGTCATTTTGACATTTTTACTGATGCCTTGTGCATTATTACAATGGTGCCATAGAAGTTCTTAGATTATATGATTTCTTCATAGTTCTGTTATTTTGCAAGGCTCAAATTAGGATGTACACGAGCTAATCGTGCAAATGTTCTTTTTGCAGCAAGGTCACCGGCCTGATTACCCTGCTGTGGGCTGTATGCACAGATCAAAGCAATTTCCTCAAGGAAATCTCAGCATCTATAGTCTATTGATAAAAGCGGAGACGTCTGCTGATTTTGCGAAAAAATGCTAGCCCGTTATATAAAAGTGACTAGGAGAAGGAGATTAGTACAATGTGAGGTCTGATGTATATAAACCTATATTATGTTTTTAGGTCTATGTATGCATAAATGCATGTATGTACGTACGTAGGCATGTATGTAGATATTTTTCTGGACAATTTAAAGCGCTCTTTGAACCTCTAAAAAGCGCTGTGTGGCCTGATGTATAGAAACCTACCTTATTCTTGCAGCGAAACATTGAAAGGATTAAGTACTTCTGAAGTGCCGTGTCACTTAGTGCAAGCTGCTTAGTTAGATAATGTCAGGTAAGAGAAATTCTTGTTTAACACAAGCATTATCTACAGTTAGTTTTCAGAGGGGTGGTGCTGGAGTTGAAGGCTATTTCAGCTGAAGCGCAAACAAGAATAACATTAGGACCTAATTCATAAATTGGATAACGTAGCCTAAAGTTTACGAATTTTGAATTTGAATACCCATTTATTGATTTGTCAATATAACATCAAACCAATACAGTTTAGCAACAATCAAACGCACAGAGACTGATGTTGAGGTCAGTAGGTCAACCGCAAAATGGTCCGACGGACCCGCATAGGTCTCGTTTGGTCTCTATGCAAACTTTGTTTATGGAGACTGTAAAAGTCATCATCATCTGTGGCTTGCTCCTCTCTGGAGCGTTGCCGTTTCGATAACGTGTAACCAGCCGTCTCTGTTCTCCAGGCCGTATGTAACCCGAAGTTCAGTGGGCGCAGGTCAGCTTCCACTGTTATTGTCCATGTATGACCGCATAAATGTCATATTAATTTTACTTTATGCATAACAGCAATATGAAGGAAAGAAATGCACTGCAAAATAGCACTGCCGTAATCCAAATAGCAAACAGTCTATTAAGCAATCGCCACAGTGCTTCTGTTGCCAACATCAAAACTTCTTCACGCACGAATCTATAAACTTCTATCGTCAGCAATAATCAACGACTTTTGTAACTCGAACAATCAACTGATTTAAAGATAAACTGATGTCTCTAAAACATCTCCAATACTGTTTAAGCACTGACCAAAACTTCTACGGATTTATGTATGCCATCTGCAGTCGGGGAATTTTCGTCACGGCGGAAGGGGAGCGACGCTGGTCTCTGTAGTGACCTCGATCGTCAGTCACTGGTTGAGTTTCGTTCTACCGACCGGCAAGCGACGAATAACTGCTCTACTCCGACCCAGTGGTTCGAGGGATATCTGGATGCTGCGACATCTGCCGCCAATGATGGACTGCTGGGAGGTGGTGTTTTTGTGTACCGTGGACCGTATACCGCCTGTTGTCGCTCTACACCATCGACACAACTCGGTCCAGGAACTCTGAACGTCATGTCATCTGTCAACTCTGTATAGGAATCCGTTGGTTTGGCGCCACGTTTGTGCGTCAGCCCGCCACTGGTGACTCTTCTAATCATCTGTGCATTGTTTCGCTTGCTGGCGTACTGTACTTTCTGTTCTTAATTACATGTAACATAATTTAGCCTAGCGAAAGCAACGCTTTTGGGTGCTACTTAAAAGGCGTTATATAAAATATCTAGATAACTAAGCAAACAACTATCCGGAAAATATCTCAACTGACGGTAGCCCGCCTCAGCACCAGCTAGCCTGCCAACTAATCACTGGGACTCGTCGCTAGTCAACAACCCGATGACTCATAGAAGTTGTCAATGGAAAATTCCTTTACAGATGCATGTCATTAGGCACATCTGAGCTTGTGTCAAACATGCTGACTCATCATGAGAATATCCCGCTCACTGGAAGGATAATTCTAGCTAAATGAGACATTGCAATATGACAAATATGGAAAAACCAAGAAACTTGCTAATAACATATTGAAACAAGTCAGATTCACATTGCTGCGTGACTGTGTGCGTTAAATTCCAATAATAATGTCCCACGTATGCTCCACAGACCTAATCGCATGCGCAGGTTGCCTGTAGGGTTCTGCAGCTAATGCTCTTTGTTTGGTATACCTTCCGCGGGTTATAAGTGGTTTTAATAATAAATAAATAAAATAATACTTATGTTGATTAGTGAGTCGCGCTTTAAGTCAATTGAAGGGTAACGCTTTGTTGTAAAGTGTGCATGCATATATAGATATGCATGCTGTTTAGCTAGGTATTCTTCTTTAAGAAGTATTTAGTAGTCTACAGCTGTACGGACAGTGAGGCAGCAACTGTTGGCTGGTCTAAGATAGTCTCCTCATGGTTTCTGAGTTGATTTCCTGAAATAAAACTACTCAGAAAATCTGTTTGACAGAGTTTATCAGCAACAGAAGTTGCTGTCAGCGAAAAGAAAGAACACAGGCCAAGCTATCAACACTCAACTTAAGCTGCAACCAAAACCGTATCAGGGTGAGACAGGTCGATGCAGCAAGCAAGGCCAAGCTCACAAATAAAAATTTAAAAATAATAAATTGTCTCTAAACGAGATTTTCGAATACTGTTCTGGCTATTGCTGACTGCGGTTGGGTTCAAACCACTCAGTCTAATAGGAATGTGGGTTTTGGCATCGGTCGCGTGACTTCGCTGGAATTAGCCCCCTTTCTAACTTCCGCCGCAGGCAACGAATCTTTGCAAGCCTCCGTCATGCCCAACTGTGATGTGCCCCAGGATTCTACTCTTGTGATGACCCGAGGACTGGCTGATTCTGGATCTCCATTCCCGGGAGAAACGTTCTCCCACAGTGTGCCTGGGACCGTCCCTCATTGAGAAAGATCTGGCAGCTTTACAGGCTTACATAACCACTGATTACCACCGAACCAGGCTGAAGGCAGTGGCCTGATCACATGCAGGTGACTGGCTCCCCGCACTGCCTGTAAGCGCTTAATTTCTGAGGCTCGGTGATGAGGCAGTCCGCATTGCAACAGCCCTGCCCCTTGGGGCTAACTTATGTGCCCTGCACGAATGCCCTTGTGAAACAGTGGTCCAAAAAGGACGACTCGCACGGCCTGTCATGGTATCGACAGTCAGACGGCCGAACAGGCCTCATCAAATGACACGATATGGTAATGCCTCATCAAAGCCAGCCTCAAAGCTGCTTTAAATTAAAACCCTGATTATCTTACGTGATGCCATGTTAGGTGACGATATCTGAGTTGAATCAGTTGCATTATGTTATAAATTCCATTACCACCAACTGAGAGGAATCTCTATAAAATCTTCGAAACTTCAGCTCCCTCTCGCTATGAGAAAGACGACCCAGGTCTAGCCGCTTTTTTCTGCACAGTTCCACTTTAGTGTGCAGGTGCAGAATGATTATTTTGCAAAAGTTTTCCAAAATATTTTATCGAGTTAGTTAGTCTGCTGGTGACCTCTACAATTTACAAGGACGGCAGTTTCGACGAACAATGAGTGAGATTAGATAAATCAATTCCCATGCTGTCTCGCAGACCATTGGGTTTAGAGATTATTGAAACCTCATGACACACGCTACCTACAACAGCAGATTCAGTTCTGTTAAGCCGATCGAGGTCTTCGGATCTACGTGTTTCTACGTTCGAATCCCACGGAGTCTGTATATCGTCATATGCTAGACTCGCACGGAGCCTGTACATCCATGTGTGTTTATGTGTGTTTCCATGCTGGACTCCCACGGAGCCTGCACATCCCTGTGTGTTTATGTGCGTTTCCATGCTGGACTCCCAAGGAGCCTGTACATCCCTGTGTGTTTATGTGTGTTTAAATGCTGGACTCCAACGGAGCCTGTTACATCCCTGTGTGTTTATGTGTGTTTCCATGCTGGACTCCCACGGAGCCGGTACATCCCAATGTGTTTATGTGTTTCTATGCTGGACTCACACGGAGCCTGTTACATCCCTGCGTGTTAATGTGCTTCCATGTTGGACTCACACTGAGCCTGTACATCCCTGTGTGTTTATGTGTGTTTCCACGCTGGACTCCCACGGAGCATGTACATCCCTGTGTGTTTATGTGTGTTTCCATGCTGGACTCCCACGGAGCAAGTACATTCCTGTGTGTTTACATGTGTTTCCATGCTGGACTCACACTGAGCCTGTTACATCCCTGTGTGTTTATGTGTGTTTCCATGCTGGACTCCCACGGAGCCTGTTACATCCCTGTGTGTTTATGTGTGTTTCCATGCTGGACTCCCACGGAGCCTGTTACATCCCTGTGTGTTTATGTGTGTTTCCATGCTGGACTCCCACGGAGCTTGTACATCTCTGTGTGTTTATGTGTGTTTCCACGCTGGCCTCCCACGAAGTCTGTACATCCCAGTGTGTTTATGTGTGTTTCCACGCTGGACTCCCACGGAGCCTGTACATCCCTGTGTGTTAATGTGTGTTTCCATGCTGGACTCCCACGGTGCCTGTACATCCCTGTGTGTTTATTTGTTTCCATGCTGGACTTCCACGGTGCCTGTACATCCCTGTGTGTTTATGTGTGTTTCCATGCTGGACTCCCGCGGAGCCTGTTACATCCCTGTGTGTTTATGTGTTTTTCCACGCTGGACTCCCACGGAGCCTGTTACATCCCTGTGTGTTTATGTGTGTTTCCACGCTGGACTCGCACGGTGCGTACGTATCCCTATGTATTAATATGTTTAAGTGCTGGACTCCCACAAAACCTGTATAATTCCTGAGTGCTAGTGTTTGTTTCTTGGCTGGACTCCCATGCTGCCTGAAATCCTAGTGTGTTTTTATCTAATCTAATCTGAGGATACTTTATAAACTTGTTTTGGCTTGGATTATATTAGATTAAATCCGATTTGACTAGATTCGAATAGATGAAGCGTTACTGCCCTCACAGACAATTGCCAATCTCAATCAGATAAGTCATTACCTCGTTACCAGTGAAGTTCTCTTCGATGAAGGTTTCGCATTGTGTGGCAGTTGGTCGATTAATCGATGAGTCATCAGGAATGAGTTCGTTTCAATTGGTCGCTCATCGACGACTCGATCGTTTATTCGATCGTCTGAGTCTCGAAGTCTCTGAAGTTTAATTCTGTCAACGGAAACTGATGTCCGTGGAGAACATTAAGCGTGTTCCAGGTTTTCTTGGCAGATCTCTCGAAAATCGCTTATTTCGAGCGAAATATAACTGTTTTTCTCTCAAGACTTCTTTTGCCGAAACTAAAAATTTCAATTCTGCAGCGTTACCATGGCGACAAAATTTATGTAATTGTTTCCTGATTATCATCCACCAGTAGGCTTAACATGACGTAACATTTACGGCAACGTTATTATCGCTATTTGATCGCCTGCTAATAGGCTAACTTGTAGCTTCAATGGCGCCTGTGGCTAATGGACGATGGCGCGCCAAACATCGAAATCAAGGGGGTTTTAAAGGATTTTCTGCTGGGACAGCTTATTGCTGTGATCTGGTTACGATTGTTGTTGGCCTCCAAAACAATAATATCCTGGCATAAAATTCTCAATTTCCGATGATGCGCGGGGGTCCGAACACTAGACGCAGATTTAACAGACATGCCCTTAGGATTTCTTCAGCTGTGCTCTCTTTTCCTTAGAAACAGGGTACTTACTACCTAAGAATGCGTATATTGGTGCAGACTTCTCAAAGTGCATGACTCAAATCATAGTAGGATATCCAAATGTAAAAAGTTAACTACGTCAAGCTTAATCAAAATGTGCAGTTGCATGGCGCGTCCACAGCGTGGCTATCCATTGCACGAGCCGTGAGCGGACACTATGTAGCAATGTATGTGTGTATATATGCACGTATGTATGTATTTAGCTGTTTAAATAGCGCTATTAAGGAACAACACAAAGGCGCTATATAGACCTCTACAGACATATTCCTCTATACAAAGGAATTCTTTTAAGTCCAGTGAAACGTGCACTCTCTCACGTATATCTATTAAGACGCCGTTGGCCACTAAGAGTGCCATGAACTCACCCATTCGTCCCTTCGTAAAACCGCCATTTCGCCGACGTAATGTAATGAAATGGCTCAATTTATATAACGCCTTATTTCGGCCCCACTTAGAGTCTCTCGTCAGTGAATCGTGCAGCAGGAATCATCCATTGTCAGCTGCCGCAAGAACTTTATTAGACCCGACAGAGAGAGGAATAAGCAACTCCAGACGACGTCACCGTATTAAGCACGAACAGCTGTTGTCGTATAGCGCTACATAAATGTAATTATTGCATTACAAAAGTGTCATTGAAGTCGTAAAGAAACGTTCCACACCGATCGTCAGATTTTTATTATCGATCCCTCCTGTATATGCATATCCCATGTCCCGTAATGTATAAGCATGTGTGTATGTAGATTATGTATATGCGTATGCTATATGCATATGTATAATGCAAATGTTTATGTATGTGTACATCTGTTGCACCATATATGGCATAGTATATATAGCTAAATTTATAAATTTATAAATGTATGGCTATAGTTGCATACATATATATATAAACATATATATATTCAGATGCACATGGGAGGCATACAACAAATATGCATGCGTGTGGGGGGGGGGCAGGGAGTGAATGTAACCTACGGCAGAAAATAACAAAATCCGACCGATGACGCATGCGCCTGAGGGGACTGTAAAGTGTTTAGTGGATTTTCCACTCGATTGGATCTATATCTGGTGTTGTCCCTTATCAACTATTTGTTTCTTGGTATTTTTCGTGACCTAGTGACCCCGGCCAATTAATGTTTATAGCTAGCAGAACGGCGCCTCAGCCATTGTACACAGAGAGACAAATAGGCCTATGTATGTTAGGCCTCGACTGCAGGCTGCTGTCTGCCTGTAATCTAGGAATCGTCTATTTACACGCAGCGTAACGAACAAGTAACGTTTCCAAGACACTGTAACTCTCTTCTCGTTTAACTCGATTGATCGTTAGATGCTGCTGGCGAATGCCCTCTGTTGACAGCTACTCAAGGCTCTACTTGTGCACGAGTTTATGTGTGCGTGCGCGCGCGCGCGCGTGCATGTGTGTGTATGTGTGGCCTATGTGCTCTAGGAAACGGGTTTTCGAAAGGCGCCTATCAAATTAAATTGATCTTGACTGAGCTGATCTAATATATGCGATGAGACTGAATGCAATCCAGCTGAACTTAATCTAATGAATTCTTTTACATATAGGCTTATTAGACCGACTAAGTAGATGGCCTTAAGTGAATCGATTGTCCGTTGACGATAGGGTAATGATTTACTCCACGATGACAGAAAAACATTTGTCGCAATTAGTAGGTCTATAAGAAATTGGCCAAAGAGCATACATTTCGACGCAGTGCAGGAAAATCTTCAGACAGACTTATGTGCAGACAGGCAGACAGACAAAAAGACATATTGACGGACAGACAGACAGACGGAAGGACGGAGGGACGGACAGAAAAATAGGTAGATGGACGGACGGACGGACATCGTGCTATCGTTGTTCACGTGCCGTTTTGTATTCTGTTCTGTTCTTTTAATTTCTATTCTGTTCTGACATATTGTTTTTGTGTCTGATATATTCTATTCCATTTCATTTCCTTCGATTATATTCTATTCCATTCTAAATTCGACTCATATTCTATTCACGATTCCATTCTATTCGGCGAATACCCAGATAGCAGCGGAGAATGTCTTGCCACTACGAAGCCGATCGAAATGGCTGCTAGTTGGTGGCTGCTGTTCGTGGTTGGTCGAAGTCGCATTGATCTCATCCGTTTACACTTGATTCTGTTGGAGCCGATGAATCCGTTCCTCTCTGCAGCGCCGCTCGTTGTTGACTGACGTCGACGTCGACTTGGAAAGCACTTGGTTAATTCCTTCACAGACATCGGTTTCCGCCAACAACGAACTCTGTGACACAAGTCACCGCGGATCGATGGAGTGGTGAACGTGGTGGCGGAGGAAGAGAAGGAGGAGAAGGAGGAGGAGGAGGAATCAGAGAAGGAAGAGGAGAAGAAGCAGGAGGAGGAATTGAATGAAGAGCACGTAGAGGGGAAGAGCAGAATGGAATTGAATTGAATGAGATGGATATGGATAGATGGAAGAATAGGACGGGGATTGGCAGCATGGATTACATTCCGTTGTATTTATGTATCTATGTATGTATCTGGCGCTTTATATAGCGTCTTTAAGGAACCTCACAAAAGCGTTAGAACATCACAAGAAAGAGGCCAACTAGTGAGAATTTACAGGTCCTTGCAAAAAATTAGAGTAACTATTTTCAACGTCTCTGATAGGCTCTCAATTGGCGCTATGTAAATGCCCAGATGCATGCAGACATACAGAAAATCGATATACAGCAACACACCTTTATCAACATGATTGTGTTATGTAATTATTGTGTGTATTTATGTAATTGTAACAGAACATTTCAATTAAACAATATTTCAAATAAACAACATTTCAATTAAACAACATTTCAATTAAACAGCATTTCAATTAAACATCATTTCCGTTAAGTCACCCATTCAATTCTTGAACGGGTGGTTTGATTCTTAACCGGATAATTCTGATTCGTATGCAATCACTTCTGTGTTCCAACTTCCAATTCGCTAATATCTCCCTGTCAGTCTGATTACCGTAAGCTTCACTCAATGGAATCCGCACTTCTTGCTTTTAATAGAGACATTATGTGCGCTATGGACAAGGGTAGGATGACAGCAATTTTTCTTCTTAACTTGTCTGCTGCTATTGATATTGTGGACCATTCACTTCTTTTGCATCGCTTCCAGCATTGGTTTCGGATATCTAGTCCTGCGCTGAATTGGTTTGCTAGATATCTGAGTCGACGCACTCAGTCAATGTACTTAAATGGCAATTATTCGTCCAATGCTTTGCTAACGTGTGATGCCCCTCAGGGTTTGGCGCTTGGCTCTCTTTTGTTTACAGTGTACACCACCCCACTAGGTACACTACTTGGCGACTATTCACTAGGATATCGTTTCTATGCGGATGGTACTCAAATTTACATTTCGTTTAACAGTTCGTCTTGTCAATTATCTGTGCAGATGCTCTCTACTGCCTTTGAAGAGGTGCAGTCTTGGATGGTGGCCAACAAACTCCTCTTCAACCGTCTAAAAACTTAATTTCCGCTGCTGGGCACCCCACAGCAACTGAAAAAGTTTGAATCGTTTAAATCTTTAAAACTGGGTGACTCAATTAATTAGCCGGCTGATTCTGCTCGTTACTCGCGTGTTGCCTTAAACCCTACTAGGTATCTCACCGACTACGTCAGTAAATTTGTAAATCGTCAAGATTCGTCGTACATGCGTATTCATGACTTATGCAGAATTTGGCGTCATATCCCTGTGTCTGTTGGAATATCTGGGGAATGCATTGGTCTCCAGTCGCTTAGATTACTGGATTTTCCTTTCTTAATGGTATTGGAAAGGCAAATTTGCATAAACTTCAGAGAGTTTAGAAGTCTTTAGCTATAGTCGTAGTTATTAGATGAAGATATGAGCATATAACCTCTGTAATTAAATCTTTGCATTGGCTTCCTGTTCAGCAGAGAATCTATTTCTGGGACTTGGTTTTTAAATATTCAACTGCAGCTAATCACAGCATTTAAAATCATCTGTGTTCCTCATTCTTATCACTATTCTGCTAGGTCATCTGATTGTCTTTCTCTGGTTGTGCCAAAAACTAGACCTATTCTTGGTGAACGAGCTTCTCCGGTTGCTGGACCTAGATGTTGCAATTCTCTTCCTGTATCTGTTCGTTCTGCTCAGTCGCTTGTGTCACTTCGTTCTCAACTTAAGACCTGTTTTTTTCAAATTGTTTATCAACCATAGACTGTCCCTCTGTCGTAACGGACGGACCTTCTGGACGTTGAACTGATTACAGCTTGCTTTTAGTGCCACGTCTTGTGCATTAGACACCAGCGTCATAGAAGTACTAATTTAAAATAATAATAATAATAATAATAACAACAACAATAACATCTGATTTTTGCATCTCTCAAGAACCTCTCAGAGAGACAGACACTTTGTACTTGAGGAGGTTAACTAATGTGCACTTAGAGCCTCCTGCAAATGCGGATCCAGGACCAATCCTGGCAAACCCTTCGCTTGATTTAGGGTGGCAGCACACCAAACTAGTTTGGGACAAGGTTGGCCTTAGAGAATTTGTGTTGTAAAAATAGCCAAGATAACACCTGGAAACGAAAGAAAATAAAAACCATGGAATAGTAAAAGAAAGAGAGGGTCAACAAAATTTCTGAAAAGAGAGAGATCATGACAAATAGCAAGAAAAACCTAGAAAAGACTGAAAAAGTTCGGAAAGAAGGCTGATGACAAAAGTCCTCAAACTTTGAAGGGTTGAAAGTGGTCTTCAGTCCTCCAAAGGGACATAGTGGCATAAGAAAGTTTCAGCTCTGCATTGTAACTTCCTGATCCTCCACAGGTCTTGAGTTAGTCAATGCATACCTCGAATTCATATCGTCCGTATGTTGCTGCTAATTAGAGCTAGTAGTTACATGGCGCTGTAGCCAGCCAGACCAGCAGATCCGTCGACTGCAAATAGAGCTTAACTGGCAACAGGTGTCTGTTCATTTCGACCGACGTCTAGACCGCACAGAGCCACATTTGTTGGCCGCAGTCAGGAAGTTAACCACCTGTTAATTCGACATTAACGGATCCGACAATCTGTACCGTGCAATTCTGGCGCCTAGTTAAACTGGCATGCAATGGCTATATTTTAGAGATTTGAATCTCGGGCTAGCATGGTCCGCACACGGGTACCTTAAATGTAAATGTAAATGGATAGGTTTTCTATAGCGACCGTATGGCCTCGACCCTGCTCATTTTGCAATGAATTTATTGGGTGAGATCCTTCACCACTGCTGCCCGTTTGAATGGGCGCCACGCCATTTAAGGTCCCCGTGCACGGACCCTACTAGCCCGAGATTTAAATCTCTGAAATAAGCCACGACCGGGAGACGAACCTGGGATCCTCACGCACAGAGCTCCTTGGCGTATGCACTTACCGATGTAGCTAACTAGGCATGTAATGGCGTGTCGCCCATTCAAACGTGCAGCGGTAATGAAGGATCTCACCCGATAAATTCATTGAAAAATTAGCCGGCCGAGGTCATACGGTCGGTATAGAAAAACGCATTTACATTTACACATACAAACATACATGCGTATGCATGCAAACAGAGGATTTAACGAAAGGCTTTTTCTCAGGCAACTGGATCTTTCTCCAAACAGTTATCTTACAGCATCCGCACACGGGGACCTTAAATGGCGCAGCGTCATTTAATTAAGGTCCCCGTTTTTGGACCGTGCTAGTATGGACAGCCCTTTGACTTGACGCAGCGCTTACGATTAAGCCGGTGCCCTTTTAAGTAGCGCTTCAGAAAGTTTACGATTTCGATTTTAATAGACTGGGGTTAAAGCGTGCATGGTTTCTAGTATTTCGTTAGCATCATTCTACAGCATTTAGATCAAGCATTAAGATTTCTTGCTCGTTGCTGTAAAGCTTAAGCCATAATTGTATATATATGTAGATGTGTGTATATATATGTATGTATATATGTGTGTGTATATATAAATGAGTATTAGAGGAATTTGCATTCGTTTGCAACTTCCTGGCTTTGCATGCTGAGTAGTTTGGGTGTGAAAGCACCCATATTAATTACTTTTTACTGTTTCGAGTCAACTGGTGTAGCTAAGTCTCTTTCGGACTTCCTTTTGTTCCAGATAATGCAGAAAAACGGACAACAGATTGACGTGCATACATATACATATACATGTATTAATATAGATATTCATTAATACATTCATATATGAATTCATACACACATACCTACATACATACTGACAGACAGACGAAGGTTAAGAGGAAAAGGCCTGTAAATACACAGACAGACAGACAGACAGACAGACAGAGACAGGGACAGGGACATAGACAAAGACAGAGACAGAGAGACAGAGAGAGAGTGAGGGAGAGAGAAGAAAGCAGAATAGAAGGCGGAAGAGAGGAATAACGCAAGAGAAGGTGGAACAAAAGGAAATCTAGTTGCAGAAGCGGAAGGAAAACGAAGGAAAAACGAAATGACAAGAGGAGGAAAAGGAACAGGATAAATGTGGCGATATTTGATTATGTTGAATATAAGTAGAAAGACAAAAGAACAGACAACTAGTTGCCTGTAATGTAATTCTATTAACCAGTCATTTATAAAGCGCCATTAGAAACCTTTCTTGTAAGACTGAAGTGAGTATGCCTAAGCTTAACCATACCAGCCTGGCCCAGTATTTAATTTCCTCAATGGAAAATATTTTGTTTAATTTTCATTTAATTTAAATTTTCTCAGACAAGATGTACCGGGGTGTGCGACAGTCTAGTGGTTAGCATGATGAACTACCATCGGAGAGGTCGGGGGTTCAATTCCTGCCAGTGCAAAAAGGTGTTTAAAAATTTCTTCTGCATGCCTCCTGGTTTCAACTTCTGCTGAGAAGCATTCGAAAAGTCCATGTGCAGAAATTAAGGCCTTTCTGTAATTATCCTATGATATCATCATAGATCATGTGTATACTTATGTGTATACTTAAGCATGCCTTATATCCACATATATATACACACATAGATACAGTGTATACACATACATATACACATAAACTGTGTGTGAGCAATGCATGCCAAACTGGCATATATACTGCGAATGCATTTACCCGGAACTAATCAACGATGGCCTGACTAATGGAGGCCGCCAAACCAATGCATTAGCGTTGACTGACGATTTAGACTTCGCTCTAGAAACGACGCAGCCTTAGGGTAAGGAGTGCCAAGGTCTTTTTTATGTACACAATATACGGAAGAAAGGGTGAGGAGTGAAGTAAGGAAGGATGGACGGAAGAAAGGAAGGAAGTAAAAATGGAAAGATGGAAGGAAGGAAAGAAGGCAGGCAGGCAGGAAGACAATTGCAATCGTATAATATATGAGTGCAATTATTTTCGTTCTTTCGTCCATATGTAGGTATATATTTTATATAATAAGAACTAAATATGGACTCTAGATGCAAATGGGAAGCAGAATGTAGAAATAAATATGCAGCCATAGGCTGTATATGTGTAGTCTAAGTATAGATACTTGCATACAGAAGTAGGCTTGTATAAAATATGCGCAATTTGATTAAATTGCTGGACGGCTTGATGTCGTCATAGGCACCATATAAATGAAATCCTACAACTTTATGTAGTAGTTTGTCTGTCTGCCTGGTGTCGGTCTGTTTTCGTGTATTTTAATAATTATTAGTAGCATTAACTAAGTTCTTCTACGGCCATTCTTCCGCACCTCACAAGCATCTGGAAGAATGGCCAAGACGCGGAGAAGCAGGGAAATAACAGACAAAAAGGCAAGAATAAATGAGACGATGATACAACCCATTTTTCTACATGGATTAGAATATTGAACGATGACAAAGCGAGATGAAAAAGGATCCCTACAAGAGAAATGAGCTGGCTACGGAAAGTTTCAAGAATCTCAAAACTATAAAAACAATTAGAAATGATGAAATACGACAACCTTTGGATATGCAGACATCTTTGTTAGATAAAGTTGTTCAGTGAAGATTCCGACGGTTTGGTCACGTGGAAAGAATGCCAGTAGACAGAATCCCACACCCTGCGCTACATGCAAATTGCGAATGAAGAAGAAGCAAGAGAAGACCATGACTGACCTGGATGGACAATATAAACGAGGACATAGGCCTAATAAGCCTTCGACTAAACCCGAGAACGTCTCTGAATTCGAAAATGACCGAAAGAATAGGGATCATTTATATTCGCACCCATCGCCTACAAACGGCTGGCGCAGGAACTGTTGATGACGATGATGATTAACTAAGTTGTCTTGCAAGACTGAAAGTAACAAAACAACTAACTAACCTAACATGACTGCAAACGCCATAAATATATACTAAGCAGCTTATGGAATTATTGAATAATCACTGCAAACATCTACTAAAACGGAACCTGACTTTACCTGCCTTTTGATTTTGTTTTGACTGAGCGCCCGTGAATAAGCTGGTTCCCACGACTTAGCTTTCTTTGGAAGCTCTAGAAACTAGCAATCTCGAGCTTACGATTACGATAGTCGAGTGACTAGAGTCTGTGCTGTGTTACATCACATCGACCACATGTCCGACATAAGTCAGGGTTTATTTGTTTAGAACGACGCAAAGTAAGTAAGGCCTCAACTGAAAGCCTAAGTTAAACAGTAACGAAACTGCTGAGTGCTGGCAATAAAATAAAGTTTCACGGTCGTCTCGGATTTGGTCTCGTCTCGGTCTATTCTTGGAGGTCAAACGTTTCAGTCCTTGTCTCGGAGTCCCTGTGTCTTGGTCTTTTCTCGGAGTCCCTAGGTCTCGGTCTCGTCTCGGAGACCCTTGGTCTCTTTCTCGGTCTCTTTTCTGACCGATAGACGAATGTCTCGACCTCGTCTGTGGTTTGGAACCAAGGGCCTCTTTGGCATCCATGGCAACCACCCTTCTAGTGGTCAAGCTTCCGGTTTATGTGCGATGAATCAGAAAAGGTAAGATTTCGCGACAACTGCCATCTGCAATGATTCCAGGGACTTTTTGGTCGTTTACACATAAACACACACACACACTACATAAAGTAGCGTCTGTTAACAGCAGACACTAATGTGGCTACGTGGCTCGTGTTGTGTATATATATACACACTGCCCACTAGTACTAGACAATATATATATTGTCTAGTACTAGTGGGCAGTGTCATTGTTGCCTCTAAATGCAAACAGTAACGACTGAATCTGACAAATGCGCAGTACATGTGGCTGGGCCACTCTCCCTCCATCAGGCGACGTTTAAAGATCTACGAAGAATTGATTAAGTCACGATTTCTGGACTTGAATCAACACCGCGTCGTGTGTGTGATTCTGGTCGGAGAACTATTGATGGCGGACCACATGAACTTCCTCTGCAGATCCTGTTTCTGCACGAACCACGGGTCAAAGGCGCCATCTGTCATTCAGCGCTGCACTGACCTTCGTTCACTCCTTCGTCCTGCCGCGTCTTGATCATTGCAATTCCATTCTTGCAGACATGTCGAAGTTCCGGTTGCACTATTTCAATGCTGTCTTCAACTGGGCTGCCCGAATTGTGAATGACATGACAAAATATGTCAGAATATATGCGAGAAACACTAAGCCAGCTTCCAGGTGTAGAACAAATAACATAAATTGTCCAGGAGGGCCTCACGCGTCGGTGCCGCCTTGGCATACATCAAGGAGTTCTGTGTATTCTCTTTGTCAGCGGAGTTGATGATCATTGCGCCCCGCTCTCCGAAGGGAAATGCAGATTCCACACTTCTGCACATCATCAGGAGCTCGTCGTGTCTTCTCTAGCCTTGGACCGTCCTCTTGGAATAGTCTTCCGCTTCATGTATCTACTGTTGCATCTGACACAGTTCGGCATCCTTTTTTAATCCTCCTTTTAAGTGTCGCATCTATTTAGATCAGTTAGATAGCCACGTGTGCATCGCTTTTGCGAGGCCCTTAAAGAACAATTACTATATGGTCTGTTAGCAGGCGACTGACAAAGACAAAGACATAAACAGAGACAGTGGCAGATAGATAGATAGATAGATAGATAGACAGACAGACAGACAGACAGACAGACAGACAGATAGATAGATAAACAGAGGCGGAGACACAGACGAAAAGGCTTACATACACGGATACTTAAAGGAAGACAATAATACAGACACATACAAGGACACAGCCTGTTGATAATCTGGTCACCTATTACACTTAAACGAATGCCCTTGGAGTGCTTTATCGCTTCGTCGTTCATAACATTCGTGTATATACAAATGCTTCTATTGCTGTAAAACTTCTACACGAGAGAGAATTAGGAGTGGAACATACGGATGTTTTGTTTGTCCTCTTAAAAAACTGAAATCCACGAAGATAAGCTCTTTGTTTTGAGTCTGGATTGGTGGAGCCGGATTGGCCAAGGTTTTTTGCATCATGTATACGTTCTCTTGTTTACTCAGAATTAAATGAATGTCGACGACGGCATAAAAATAGAACAGCGTCTATTAAATACGCACTAAATCTTAAGCAAAACAGAATAGAACGAAATAGAACAGAATAGAACAGAATTGAACGGAATAGAACAGAATAGAACAGAATAAGAACAGAATACAACATGATAGAACAGAACAAAGTACAACAGAATAAAATCGAACGAAATGTAGACTAACGAAGCTTCTGAGGTCTGCATGGAGAGGCGTTTCTGGGATTTTAAGTTAAAATATATAGCGCCTTTATCCTGAAGGTCTGTTCGTCAAGTTTATGGATTCTATAACAGGGTGCGTTTAAATAGGGCAGAAGGGGTATTTTCTTCTGCTGGATGAGACTATCCCCCATCAAAGATAAGTTTTTCCAATTCATTTTATCCCACAAATCGAACCCTGAATCCAACGTCCCTTGGCGATGCCCTACTACGCTACGCACTTGCGTAAGATTAGATAAGGCAAGATGGGATAAGGTAATCGTAATTGTAATCGCAAACTCGAGATTTCTGCAGTGCCCAAGCAAAGCTAAGTCGCGGGAACCAGCTTAATCTTAGACGCTCAGTCAAAACAAATCAAAAGGCAATACAGATTCGGTTCCAGGTCAAGATCCAAAAGTCAAGCAGGCAGGCAGTCAGACGGCTGCGGTGGAGATGTTTGGAAATGGATCTGCGGGATAGATAAGGGGAAGAAGAGGAATCAGGATATGATCTGCGGAAGATGTGGTAAGCCAGTGAAAACACTAGTTCTCGAGGTTGAAGGATCGTTCGGCTGAAGCGCAAACACGACAACAGCAAGCCCTATTTTTAGCAACCGGACAACCTTTCCTTATAGGATACATGACTTGAAAACGAACTGTCAAACAGACATGCCCTTGATGCACCCGGTTTGAAAGGCCAGAGACATTCGCTGTCTGCCAAAGGGAAGGGAAAAGACGGATGTATTCAGCTGAAACATGACGTTTAATTTTGTGATACCATGGTGCACATCCTGTTGGTTTCCGATGTGTCAGATCAGTTTCTATGATGACCATATGGCGTCTGTCGCTCACCGGATGTCACTCTTGTTTCATGTTCTCCAAGACGCCTGACCGCAATCAAAGTCGCCTCCTCCGGGTGTGTGCAGACGATCGCCGACACAGTAATGCTCTCTCGGAAACAGTGTCTGAAAACAGCAATCACTAATGTATAGCCAGTCTTATGACGTCTTGAATGTGTTTTGGCTCTGTCTAACAGGTTTTGATTATCCTAAATGTTTTCATATATTATATTGGCGCTATAGTAGTCTGCAGCTCTTAGACTATATAGATTAGATTATATCAGATTAGAATGCTCACAGACTTTTTTGTCTGGTAATAAAGCCCAATAACTGTGGCCAGACTAGACCAGACATATGCTTGGACATTTGTAATAGTAAGGCCAGGACTGCACTATCACCAGACAATTTATGTCTCTATGGACTCTTGCCAAATAAGCGTCTGCTATTAACAGACATTACTTTTATGCGTGTAATAGCTTCGGCATAAGATGTTTTCCCACAGCTCCTGCTGTGGGAATACATCACATCTGAGCATACAAAAGTTGTCTGAAAACACAGGACAATAATTACTGTGACCTATAACCTCGTGCCAGTTTACCATAAAGACCATGTCTCTTCTGGTCTAACGGTAGGCCACATATCGGCTGCTCGTTGTTATCAGTTTATGTGGAGAAACTGACTACTCTGCCTGCATTTAGTGTCCACTGTTAGAGCATGTAAACATTAATGTCTGGTTTTATTGGACAATTGTGCTGTCACTGAGCATTGTTGGAAAGCAAAGCTCTCGGAAGCAGCGGAATGTGAGCTCATGATAGGAGCGAATGACTCTCACTGGACGTGATATTGATGTTTCGACCCACATATCGACGTAAACACGAACATATTATTCGAACCTTTAGAATTCCGTCAGAAGATTTGGACCTTCAGAATTCGCACGACAGGGCCTCCTAGATTTATGCCTTTTGATTCGAGTCTTTAACGGAGGATTTGTGGAAAGATTCAACCAGATGAACTGCAGAACATACGCCCCCTGAAACTACACATTGAATTCTTTTCCATCTCCTTCTGTGACGATACAACTGTGACCAAGAATCAATTACATTTATATAGCGCACGCATTATGAAACAACACTGTAGTTTGAGATAACAGCAAATGGGTAATTCTTTTCCACCTCTTTCTATAACGTTACAACTATGACCAAGACCCAAGTAAATTTATATGGCGCATGTATTATGAAACGACACTTGAGTTGGAGATAACAGCAAATGGGTAATTCTTTTCCACCTCTTTCTATAACGTTACAACTATGACCAAGACTCAAGTAAATTTATATAGCGCATGTATTATGAAACGACACTTGAGTTGGAGATAACAGCAAATGAGTAATTCTTACACGGCTTGAAGGAGTGGATAAGACCGATAGCCATTTCTGAGGCGCAAAGAAAACTTCAACGGATAAACATCACTCTATCAAGTCTACCTGACTTGTGTCTATTATGTCTCCTGAATCCGCCACTGATTATATTACATTATAATGCATCACATCAATTTACATTACATTATACGTTTCGACTGAAATACATTACACCTGACAGCAGTTGTATTGCATTAACTAAGTAAGCTATAGTATTTATATAGTGTGTTATCTCCAAGAGTTTCTGGCAACAGTAATCCTACATTACGCATAGCATTACACTACATGTCGCTTTTGGCTCTCAGGTTCGTTACTCATCCATTCGTTTTTCTTTCATCACGTAACGCAATACGTTACACTACATTATTTATTTCTGTGATGTCCTTAAAGGCGCTATATTACGAATGTAGATATATGCATACATACATACATATATATTCAACACGTCACATTAGACTGGCGACGTAGCATTAGGATTTTCGTCTATCGTCATTCCTCGTCTGCAAAGCAACATCCACCAGGAACTCTGAACATGGTGTCGACTGTCGACCCTGGATGGGACTCCACTGTTTTAGTTCTACGTGTGTGCTAGAGCCCGCCAGTGGTGACATCTCCTGTTATTTGAGCATTGTTTGCTTACAGGTGAACCAGCTGTCCTTAACGAACTCTAACATCATTTGTGCTAGCGTGGAGCGCCTTTGATAGGTACACGCTTAGAAGATGCTATAAAAATGTTGAGTTACATTACCTTACCTTACATTACATTGCATACATTATTCATGACGAATTTGTAGCTTCTGTGTCGTGTGTCGTTTTTTGGGCAGCTGACGTTTCCAGGCAAAGCGGTGATGGAGCTCCTAACAAAGACGGTAACCTGTAGTGTTGTTTCTGTCCAGTTGGTCCACGTGATGGTCATCGTAATGGTCATCGTTGGTTATAGTCGCCCGGCATCAGGTGAGTTTTTCCGCTGGTCGCCTTTGATTCTGGGCTTTTGCACAGCGCTGCTTAAGGGGGATCATGGGACACATTCCCCCATTTAACAATATTCCGTTGGCAGTTTCGCTGTGTTTCTCTTGAGGCGAGAAAGGTCCTAATAATTATGTCTTCCCTGTGGCCAGGAAAACATCGGATTTACACGAAGAAGCGACCATCGAACGAGGATGCTCGGGCGTTATGAAATGCATCGCAAGTGAATTCTGAAATTAGGTCGGCCTATGTTCTGGCACTCGATCACGATTCCAGCATACCATCACGTTACGATGTCACCACACCAACATTCCACCATGTCATCATTTCATTCTCTCATTTCACCGTTCCACCACTATTCCATTCCACCATTCTTCCATTCCAACATTCTTCCATTCTACCAATTCACCATTATATCATTCCACCCATAAACCACACAGAAGGCAAACACCATCCTACAGATGACCGAATCATTGAGACCCATACTGTCTTAGTTGACCTGACTGACCCTTAGCTGACCTGTCTGACCTTTAGTTCTGTCTTCGATGACCTGACTGACCCTTAGTTCTGTCTTCGATGACCTGACTGACCTTTAGTTCTGTCTTCGTTGACCTGACTGACCCTTAGTTATGTCTTCGATGACCTGCCTGACCTTTAGTTCTCTCTTCGTTGACCTGACTGACCCTTAGTTCTGTCTTCGATGGCTGACTGACCCTGCATTCTGTCACGGATGACCGTTCAGGTGATGGGGCCGTGGAGCAGCGGCTGTTGAGCTCCATCCTCCGCAACTACGACACAGACGCCAGAGGAGTTCGAAACATCAACAGCACAGTACGCGTCGAAATTCAGCTCCTTCTTCTACGCATTCAGGGGCTGGTAAGACATCTCTCGCTCTCGGCTCATTCTTACTAATAATGCCATTGTTATCATCATCATCATCAGTATCATCATCATCATCATCATCATCATCATCATCATCATCATCATCATCATTATCAACATTATCATCATTATCATAATCATCATTATCAACATTAGCATCATTATCATAATCATCAGCAGCAGCAATAACAACAAATCATCATCGACATCATCATCAACATCATCATCATCACTATCATTAATATTTAAAACAAAAGGATCATGTTTCAAAGGTAAAATGAAGTAATCATCATCATCATCATCTCATCATTATCACCATCATCAGCACCGTCATCATCATCGTCATCATTCGTCATTTGTGTCATAATCATCGTTACAATAATCAGCGTCGTCGTCATCGTATTTATCATCATCAGCAACAGCAACCGCATCGCATCAGCACCAAGAACAATCGCATTCAGCCATAACGCTATTAAAAAAATCAGTCGAAATCAGTAATTGTAACTTGTAACTTTATTATTTACACTTTGTTTCCTATGTAAAGGATGAGCGAAGCCAAGTTCTGACGAGCACGGGACTCATCATTTGTGTGAGTTACCACATTTACACTGTAGCTCGCTGTAACTGTCCTGGCTTATGCGTAAATTAAACAAGAAAATCTCATCTAAAAATTGAAATTAAGTCGGTCAACATTATTAGACTCCCACGTTCGGAGAACATGAATAATATGAAGAAAGCAGAGACGTTGTGACCTGCAGTCAGTTACTGGGACCTTAAATGGCGTGGCATCCATTCAAACGGACAGCGATGATGATGATGATGTTGATGTGAAGAATCTCACTCAATTAATTCATTGAAAATGAGCAGGGTCGAGGCCATACGGTCGCTATAGAAAACGTGTACATTTATGGCATCTACCGAACCCAGACAAAAGTATTGCATATACTTCGCAAAGGCTTTACGTCGCTTATGATAGCTCTTTGTATTTGTTTATTTATTATTTGTTTGTTTACGGATGAAAGGCCCGACTGGTACGGGTGGAAGACCTTTTGGACAAGAATATGTTTATCGAGTAACGGCGAGCATAAACATCGCCGAGTGGGTTAATCCATCAAACCTAATCGTGCGACCTTTGAGAAGCCTTTTTCGCCGTGACGTTTGGGCAACAAATGAGAGGGCAAGTGGCAGAGTGTGGCGGGAAGGTGGAGAGTGGGTTGGTGGATTGGATCGGAGTGGATGAATACGAGCAAACACAGACGCTGTCAGCTAAACATTTTGACAGGTCATCCGTGGTAAATGAGCGATAAAGGGCGTATTGAGATAGGAAAACTGTATAAATGGAGGAACTGTTTCCCTTTGGCGCCTCTTTGTCCGCTGCTCTCGCAACCCCCTCGACCCACTGGCGGCAACAAGAGACTGCGCCGAAAGATCAACATAAGCGATAAAATGAAGAATCTATTGTCTCCCATGGCAACCACATCAGGAGCAGCCACAATCTTATGACACCAAACGAGGATGATTATTCTACCTTCTATTCCTACTTTGCATTTATAATATTAATGATGTTATTATTATTATTATTAGTAGTAGTAGTAGTAGTAGTAGTAGTAGTAGTGGTAGTATAAGTAGCAGTGGCAGTAATACAAAGCTACAATAGTAGTACTAATTAATAATAATTCATCATTATCATCATCGTTATCATCATCATCATCATCATCATCATCATCATCATCAGTTTCTAATGCCAGTCATTTGTTGGAAAACGGTTGCCATTCTGTTTGGTCACTTGTTAAATTCAGTGCTTTGCTCATGTTTAGTTCAAGCTTTAAAATATCCTTTACCGTTATGTCTATCCAGGACATCCGTGGCCTTCCTTTCTTTCTCCCTCTGCGAGTCTTGCATGTACTGCCTTGTTAGGGATTCGGTGGAGCTGACATTCTTTGCACTTAGCCATAATAATCTAAAATAATAATACTATTTATTGTTAACTTTGCACTATCGCTTTCATCATCATTGCCGTCGTCGTCATAATCATCATCATCATCGTCATCATCATCACCATCATCACTCTCGTGAATTCGTTAACAAATAAAGAACCACAAGAAAAACGCTGAGTTTCCTGTTGCAGTGTTTCAATTTACAATGCCTTTTTACAACTTCTTATTTACAAAGATCCTTGCTTGGTCATCGTCATGATTAACAACAACTGTCACACACGTTTACACAAAACAAAAGCCGCGAAAAGAAACTCACACAAACATAAAGCACGGACGCAGTAGAAGACTCGTGCATCCGGCTTTACTTCAGCTCCGTTCGTCTTCACCGTCAGCGGAATGAACCACTCGAAAGGACTTATCTTGGTTAGGATTCCAGCCGTAGTTATCACATGCGAAGACAATTTCGGTAATGGTTCCGTGTCACTGGTTAACCAGTCCAATGTTCTCCATTCTCCTGCTCACATCCAGGACTTCTCCGATACCTCCAGTACCTGGCTAAATTCACAAACACAATGACCTTTAAGAATACCTATAACAACAGATGGGCCTTCATAGTTTGCAAATCTTACTTTCAACCAACGCACAAAAATGCTATTTAAGGCAAACGATAAACTATTTCGAGTGTCTATGGCATAACTTAAATACCTCGAGTATAAACATTCAACATACGTCAGTGTATCTAACTACACAAACTGTACAAAACTGCCACGAAGTTTTTAACTTCCTTCAGTACACGAGACCTTCGAAACCGTTAAGATATTGTACTGTGTATAGGCCTATATTCGTCATTAGGTCCGTGGGCTCATTGCCCATTGGTGTCGATCGGAAGCTTCAGTGTATGTCTCCACTGTTCTCTGTCCCGTGCCAACAGACTCAGCCTGTGCACGTCTATACCGCACCAGTCTCTGACGTCATCTGACGTCATTCTCTGTTCGCTCTACCTCTGATCCCTCCGCCATTCATCTTTCCAAACGCAACTTGTTATACCATCCTGGTGTTATCCATTCTGGAGATGTGTCCAGAGATTTAATTTCCTTTTCTTTATTGGCCTCACGATGTTCCATGTGCCACCCCCTCGTCTTCGCATCTCAGCGTTTGTGATCTTATGCTGTATGATATATAGTTTCTCAATATCACAACTGTACCGTCACTTATAGAAGAACTATGCGTCTTAAGACAGAAATTATCCAAACACTCGAAACAGTGTATAAATCTAAGGCATAACTGCATTTAAACGTACACCAGCATAAATACAGGCCTATATATATATATGTATATATATATATGTATACCGTTTCTCCAGCTTCCTCCACTTCAGTCACGGTCTCTCTTCTCCAATCCATCCGGCTGTAAACTTCAAATTCCCTGAAATCTTCTTCAGTTCATCCAGCTACTGACTTAAGATTCTCTACACATTCATTCGGCCTGCTTCTCGCTTGCTGTGCACGACCACCCCCATCCTATATTCCCGACAGGTAAAGTCTTAAAATACATAGAGCATTTTGTATCAGCATCAAGTTATTTGAACCGTCTTTTTGTTTTGAATCCTATGTCTTTGGGTATTTGGATAGGATTGGTACGACCACCGGCTCAAGTGGAATCCGGAGGAATATGAAGGACTCGAAGACATTGTCATCAAACCGGAAAGAATATGGCTGCCGGAACTGGCGCTCATGAACGGGTAAGAAGATTAAGTAGGGAAGATTAGACGAGAACATTAAGCGGCTTCATCAGCAGCAGCAGCAACAGCATCGTCGTCGTCGTATTTATAATCATCATGACCACCATCACCACCATTATCATCATCACCTGCATCACCATCACTACCACCACCATCATCATTACCACCGTCGCCGCCACCACCATCATCATCATCAGCTACAGTATTATCATAAGCAGACCATTTAAGAAGTTATCAGTGGAGCTAGGTCGTCCTCATTAACCTTCAGTTTATTGAGTGACAATTATGCATGCAAACGACAATGTATGTATGAACATTCACGAGTTATATGCAGATATATACATGACAAATATATTTAAGTTATGTGTATATATATGTATAAGTTTTCTCGTTGTTCATCGGGCCAGACATTGAATGGGATCATAGCATTGCGTGGAAATTGATTCTGGTAAAATTTAATGATGAAAATTGAACGGGAGGTGATGCCGACAGCTTTAGTTGCTGTTAGCGCCTCCAACAAGGTGCCACCGGAGGTAGTAAGGACGCCTTTGTTGCGCTGGTTCCCTGCTGTCCATCGCCTCCGCACCGGAAATTAAGAATAATTTACTGAAGCGCTACGTGTTGCGGTCGAAAAAGAAGCCATCTGTATTATACTGGGAAAACAGGTGTTCTTTTCCACAAGTCGATTGTATGACGTGAAGCTATCCACCTTTATGAAATTCAGATAAATTGTGTAAATTGTAAAGAGAAAACGACGTCTCTTATGAGTGGGATGCAATGTAAAGAAATGTAACACATTGAAATGAAATGTAAGTTAGCCATTCCATTTGCAGACATTCCGGGAAAATCCCTGAGTGGCCTTTCCAGGATTGTTCAGGATGAAGATAGACTCTTACGCAAAAATGTCCTCCTTTCTATAAACGTACCATACCATACTTTTCTTATAGTACCATACCTTCTATTACCTATTTATCATACTCACTTAACCTATCTTACCTTACTTAAAATTTCTTTATATCTGTAAGTGGATCTTTGCAGGAAACAAAAGCCAGTCAACTTAACTTACTTTACGCGAAGACTGCATACTTAGATTACCATACCCTTTTTACATGAGTAAATCCTACCCACCTTGCCATTCCAACTTTATTGCATCGTACTTACCTTTTCTTACCTTGTGTTCCTAATGCCCCAGTTTTATTACCTTGCCTTATTTTTTTCGCATCGTAACATATTTAGCGTAAAGTACTATGTGTCTTGGTCTTACTTTTCTAAGGATAAGCAGCTTATCCTATAACTCATAAAGAAAACGAACCCAATTTTATAAAATATTTACCTTTAAAAAGTACTAAACACCTCAAAAAATACTAAAGTACTTACCTTGCTCTGCTTAGCTCATCTTACTTTTCCACCTTGTTCCATACTTGCCGTATACCTCACTTATCTTGTCCTATACTCACTAAGCTTACCTTACTGCAGTAAGATGTTTCTCTGCCTCATGATGTCCAGTACTTACCTTTACAATGTTTCGATGAGCAGGGCAGAAGAACTGGCGCCCGACTTCCGCAAGGTGCGCGTTCTGTTGAACCACGACGGTCAGGTGCATTGGGAGCCGGGCGGGGTGTTCACGACCACCTGTGACATCGACATCCGCTACTTCCCGTTCGACGACCAGTCCTGTCCAATCCAGTTCGGCGCCTGGGCCTACTACAGTGCCCGGATGAACATCACAAACGCCTCGCACGTGGTCCAGACGCACGAGTTCCGCTTGAACGGCGAGTGGGATATCTCTAGTACGAGGGCCCAGTGGAAGGAGAACGTTATTCCATGCTGCCCCAACACGCGTTACCCCTACGTCGAGTTCACCCTGTTCCTGCGACGGAGGCATGCCTTCTACGTGATGAACATCATCCTGCCGTGTACCCTGCTGTCCATCCTCGTCATGATCGTCTTCTGTCTGCCTCCAGATGCTGGGGAAAAGATCTCGCTCGGCATCTCAGTCCTACTTGCCTTCACAGTCTTCCTGCTCATGGTCGCCGAAAACATCCCACGCACGTCGCTTCGCATACCAGTCATCGGTAAGATAAGGCAATGCCTGGCAAGACAAGATTGTAAGACAAGGCAAGGCCTGGTAAGACAAGACTGTAAGACAAGGCAAGGCCTGGTAAGACAAGACTGTAAGACAAGCAAGGCCTGGTAAGACAAGACTGTAAGGCAAGGCAAGGCCTGGTAAGACAAGACATGACTGTAAGAGAAGGCAAGGCCTAGGCAAGACAAGACTGTAAGGCAAGGCTAGGGATGCTCAAGGCCTGGCAAGAGTTTGTAAGACAAGGCAATGCCTGGTAAGACAAGACATGACTGTAAGAGAAGGCAAGGCCTAGGCAAGACAAGACTGTAAGGCAAGGCTAGGGATGCTCAAGACCTGGCAAGAGTTTGTAAGACAAGGCAGTGCCTGGCAAGACATGACTGTAAGACAAGGCAAGGGATGCTCAAGGCCTGGCAAGAGTCTGTAAGACAAGGCAAGGCCTGGCAAGATTGAACTTTAAGGCAAGGCAAAGGACGCTCCTGGATGGCAAGGCGTAGCAAATAAAACTGTAGGGCAAGGATAACGTATAGTTTGCTATATCATGCTATTTTATTTCATATAATATCATAGTTAAGCATGGCATATAATACAGTATGGTATAGCATAGTATAGTATAGCATAGCATAATTTAGTACAGTACAGTGTAGTATAGCATAGTATAACATAACATAGCATAATATAGTATAGAATATTACATAATATAGTATAGTATTGTATTCTATATTATTGTATAGTATAGCATAGTTTAGGACAGTATACATGTAGTACAGTACTCTACAGTATAGTATTGTACAGTAGAGTATATTATAGTACAGTATAGCATGATATACATGATAGTAAAGGATAGCTTATTGCAGGGTAGTATTACAGGGTATTGTTTAGTTATGTTGCAGAATGTATTAAAACGTTCTTTACTGCATTTGTATCATTTGTATTTGCATTGCATTTTAGTTGCATTGCATATGTGTAGTACTGGAAGTTGAATTTGCCTTTATGACTACACTTGTATTTGTATTGCATGTGTATTATATCGTATCACATTGTACTGTATTATATTGGATTGTAATGTATAATATTCAATTTACAGTCTGCCACAGAGATATACACATTCATAAACGTTTAAATACACATTCCTAAACGGAGGAGTGCAATCGGAGTGACTGAGGGGAGAGCGAGTGGCATCGTCTTCCGCAGCAGCAGCAGCAGCAGCAGCAGCAGCAGCAGCAGCAGCAGTTGTCCTTGTGCATTTCGTGGCGTCATCTGCGTTCAGCAGAAACGAGATCAGTTGTCAACTGTGCCCCTTCATCAGATAATTTATAAGATGGGAATGAACGCAGATGCGGGCGACGAACTGATAAGAACACATTTGCCCTTTAACAAACACACGCTTTATAATTACATACGTATATGTGCATGTACATATATATACGAACATATATATCTGTCTATATATGTACCTATGTATATTTACACACAAATGTCTGTATGTATATGTATTACATACGTATATGTGCATGTACATCACTCAACCTTTTTTGTTGCTGTACCAACAAGTATAAAAGTTATTTCCTGGCGTACCCCCCACCAGAAAAACTTGTCAGAAACGTTCTTTAGTAAGTTTATTATAGTAGTGATTTAGTTTAATAAGTCCTAACCTAATTATAAAACTTTTTTTGTAAACATTTTTGTGTACCTATATGAATTTTCTTAAGTTTATTATATTAAAATTATTACTGTTGCACACCAATAAATTTATTTTATTTTATGTTCATTCTTTTCTAATAACAACAATAGACATGAAGAATAGGGCTAATGGTTATCAGTGATTATTCAGAGTCAACTTACAAGTTTAATTTTAATTTTAATGCGAGCATTCAGCTTGTTTAGATGCGCATAATTTTGCAATATCGAGCTTTAATTTTGTTAGTTTTAGACGTAAGTCTGGCTTAAGTTAAAGTTTCGATCTGTATTTATTTTTTATCGCAAGCATTGCCGAAAATCCAGTTTCACAGAGATATGAAGTACTTAAAGGAATTAAAAATTTCATAGCTCCGTTGGAAATTAATCCATATTCTGCTCTTCTTCTAAGCCAGAAATCACTCAACAAGTCATTGTTGATTCCATTCTTCAATCCACCGTCACATGAAGTTGTAATTTTTTTTCTTGTGTACCCCTGGCAACAGCTGGCGTACCCCTAGGGGTACGCGTACCACTGGTTGAGAACCGATGATATACATAAACACAGGAACATATATATATGTCTATATATGTACATATGTGTTTTTACACACAAATGTCCGTATGTATATGAATGTATATATGTAGGCCTATAAATGAATGCATGGATGTATATAGGTAAATAGAGGAGTCTAGTTAGTTGGGTCTTCGTCTGACGGGGCAAGGGAGTCGGTCGGTCGGTCGGTCGGTCGGTCGGTCGGATGGAGATTTCGGCTGAGGGTCCATTGTGCAAACAAGTTCAGTGTAGACATTGGAGGACGTCAGCAATGGACGAGACAGAAAGAAACGGCCATTGAGATGGAAATACCGTGGGGGTAAACAAAGACAGACACAGAAACAAATTATGGGAGAGACACAGAGACACAAAGAGAAGCAAAGGCAGAGATAGAGACAGAGACAGAGATAGTGACACAGACGTAGGTAGACAGAGAGAGGGACAGAGACACATGGAGCGGGGCGGAGGGAGACAGTGGGAAAGATGCACTATAGTGAAGACAGATTGCGAGCGCTTACCCTGTTGACTTCATCTGGTCAGTTTCTGGGCAACATTCTAGATAAGCCGACGGTCAGCCACCCAAAAAGCCCTTCTGACTGTCAGCCACCTCCACACTCCTTTTCAATCATTTATTCAATCAATCTATTCTATTCATCATCAGAATGGTTTCATCCTTCGTCACATCTGCAGAAATAAAACATATTCTATTTTATGGATGCCAGTCACGCGCCTGAAACGATAACTCACTTTCAGCAATGTATTTTGATAGGCATTTTCGTTTATGTGTTTTAAGCGAATTATTTTTCTGTGAGATATTTTCCGTAACATCGTTCTGGAGACATATTATCAGTGACTATTTTCCTAGATGTATTCTCAGGGGCATATTTCAATGTGCTTTTAAGGACCATACTTTCATAAATATATTTCACTAACTTTTTTCATAGCATTTCAAGGGACATAATTTCAGTGGCATATGTTAAGGATAGTTTTACGTGATACTTTCAGTGACACATCTATTAGTTATATATTATCGTAGAGATCTTTTCGGTTAAATGGTTATTTAAAGTGACGTAACATTTGCATTGGTTTCAGTGATATACTTGACGTGTACGATGGGCCTGGGTACGGTGTCCGTGTGCCTAACCGTGCTCGTGCTAAACCTCCACCACCGTGACGTTGAATGCCCTGTGCCGCGCTGGGCCACCGTACTCGTCCTCCAGTACCTCGCGTCTCTGCTTCGGGTCCGCGCACGAAAACCGCACACGGCAGCCGCTGCAGGGCGACGTAGACGCTTTCATTCGCCAGATGGCCGAACGCAGAAAAGCATTCGCCAGGTGGTGCGCAACGCAGGGCTCCTGCGACCAATGCGAATGCCAAACGGTCATCCGAATCGGTACGATGTCGGCGAAAGACTGGGCAAGGTCATTGACAGCTCTGGGGATGATCAGAAGCCGAGGGAAACGACGGAAGGGCCTGGGGTGATGACGATGGGGGACCATGCGAACGATTGGAAGGAAGTGGCGCACGTCTTAGACCGACTGTTCTTCTGGATCGTCCTGCTGTCGATGACTGCGTCAGCCATGATAATTCTACTTGTTCCCTTCTATAAGGAAGACCTCAACGCACCGTGAAGCGTCGAATGCAGCTGGCGGGTTGCCTAGTTCGAATGCTTCTTTGAAAAATCTTCTTCCGCTTTGAGGATTTGTAGAATATTTTGCTTGAAATCTGGACCCAAAGGTCTTCTTCGTCTTCTTGCTCTTGTTCTTGTTCTTCTTCTTCTTGTTTTTTGACCTTGTTCTATTTTTTTCCTTTTACGTTGTCTCTTCTTGTTTTCCTTCTTTCTGTTCGTCTTCTTTTGTTCGCCTTGTTGTTCATCTTGTTCAATTCTGTTTCTTCATTTTCTTCTTCTGCTTCTACTTCTGCTTTTGCTTCTCTTCTTATCTAAAGCAGCGGCCTTAGATCGAACAGACGCGTATGTAGCATACATTGTTTCCGAAAATGGCTGAACGTCTTTGAAGCTTCGCAAATAAAGCATCTAAATCACGTTATTGGTCGTGAACTTCATCATTCTTACGATATATTAACTTATTTTTAAAATTTTATTTCCTGGTTTTCTTTTTTTGTTACTGCTATCCGTATTTCAAATTAGTTTAAATGGGGGCAAGATTTTGTGATGCCATTCATCAAAATGGCAGTGCTTTCTAACAAAATGGCGAGTGATTCTTTGCTATTGACAGCTGGTTATCGGTTGCTGGTGCAACTTTTGAAGTCATTACCACCATCACCGCATTCTTCATCATTACTGCAATAGTCTCATCGCAAATATACCATCTTGACTCATTGTTAAAGTCACCGTTATATCATCGATGTCGTATCCGGTCTTGTTAGGCCAACACCGTCGTCTGGCGAATGTCTATAAGGACTGATTGTACTAAGCTGATGGATAGCGTTTGGATACAGACAACTTACGACCAAACGTGGCGCTTAGTAAATGACTCCCGCGTCGACCCGTCCTCTTGGAAGAGTCTTCCCTTGATTTACACATACTGCTTGATTTGACTCTGTTCAGCACATGTTTGTAACTCACCTGAAGTCGCTTGCATCAAGATTAGCTAGATGGCCATAGATGTGTGATCAGCTGGATGGTAATAGATCTGTGATCAGGTAGATAGTCATATATCTGTAATTAGCTAGATAGTCATAGATCTGTGATTAACTAGATAGCCATAGATCTGTGATAAGCTAGATGGCCATAGATCTGTGATAAGCGAGAATAGCCATAGATCTGTGAAGCGCCCAAGAGAGGTTCTTAAACGACGCCGTGTGTCTTGAAATATATTCATCTACATTGATTTAGACACCTACTGATCTGTTCTAAGCGAAAATCTAATGGCGTTTGAGAGATTTTCAAAAGAATTTAATTACTCTTTAATTAACACATTCTCCACAGAAATGCTTCATCACTTCATCATTTTCTCTGTTCTTGGTTGGATACTCTCATCAGTTAACTCTTAAAGAACATCAGTTGAGTTCTTGCTTAGATTATGTATGTATGTATGTATGTATGTATGTATGTATGTATGTATGTATGTATGTATGTATGTATGTATGTATGTATGTATGTATGTATGTATGTATGTATGTATGTATGTATGTATGTATGTATGTATGTATGTATGTATGTATGTATTTATGTATCACTAAATTTATAAAGCGCCTTTTAAGTAACTCACAAAGGCTCTGCAGCACGGCTACCTAACGGTCTCTAAATAGGAACGTCTTGAGATGGGCAGAAAATGTTTCTTGAACTGTTGAACAGGCAAGGGATTGGATGTCTGGTGGAACAGTGTTCCAGAGAGACGGCCCCACGGTGGAGAAGGCGCGGCCCGCCCGAGCAGACGTACGAGAACGCGGTACAATGAGTTGACCCTGTGTCGCCGATCGTAGTCTCTGTCGACCAGGTTGATCAGCAACCGGCTTGATTAGCTCTTTGATATAATTCGGCGCTGAACCAACGATCGAGGACCTGACCATGAGGAATATTTTGAACTGTACCCTCTTTTCAACTGGAAGCCAATGTAGGGTGTCTCGTATGTGGGTGGAAATATGCGAGAATCTGGACGTGCCAGCGACGAGCCGAGCAGCACAGTTGAGGACAGACTGGAGCTGACGGATGCGGAATTTAGGCAGGCCGACCAGGATGGAGTTGCAGTAGTCCAGACGCGTGATGATGAAGGAATGGACGAGCGTGACAGCCACGCTGTAGGACAGGTTTCGACGTATAGCCCTTATCTGACGCAGTTCGTAGATCAATTATCAATTGATTAATTACAATTATCAATTACATCTTAATCAAACAGAATAACGATTTAAGTTTATCAATGGAATATTTTCGACATGTTACTCATCAAAAACATCATTCTGAAGAAAACGCAATACTCTCTTATAGAAAACTTCCAGCTGTGATAGATTATATTACCAGTAACGTACTTATCAAAGGCGACGTTCTCCTTATCAGTGCGTAGAGAGTAATCTGTCGGCGGCGTTGTCGGTCTTTGAGCTGTCAATCGATTTTTTGGAGGAGGAGGAAGAGGAGGAGGACGACGATCGTCTCGTCAATTTATCGGCTCTTGCAGGGCGACAATTTACTCGGTTATTTTCCTCTCAAGGTAAAAACAGACTCCTCCTCCTCCTCCTCCTCCTCCTATTCTTCCGTCTCCTACTCCACTTTCTTCTAATCTCATGTCTCTTCCTCCTTCTCTCTCTACTGTGCTTCCCACTCCTCTTCGTAATCCTCCTACTTCGCTTCCTCCTTTCCTTCCCCTACTGTGTTTCCTTCTCTAATTCTTTTGTCCTGTTGCGTCTTCCAGTTCCTCCTCTAACTCTGTTTTCTAGACGTCCTCCTTCTTTTCCTACTTCTCCTCCTCCAAATCCGTTCTCTTCTCCTCTTACTACGCTTTCTCCTAATCCTTCTGCTATTACTCTTTTTTGTCATCCTCTTTTTCGCTTCCACTGTCCGATCCTCTTTCTTTGCTTTATCTATCTGATCCTCTTTCATCGCTTCATCTATCTGTGAAGTTTTGGTGACGTGTATCGTGTAGAATCTCCTCTCCTTCTTTTCTCTTTCTCGCCATTTAACTCTATGCTTCCTTTCTTCTTCCTCTTCCTTTATCTCCCCTTCTTTATCTCTTCCTTTAATTCTTTTCATCCATCCTCAGTTCTTTAGGCGTCTTCCTCGACTCTTCTGCTGCTATTCCTCTCCTAAGTTCCTTTCCATTTTCTCTCCCTTCCACTCCCTTCCTCTCTTTCCTTTCCTTTTTCTTTCATCAATTCCCTCCCTCTCCTCTTTAGTCGCTTGCTTTCCCCTTACTCACCCATTTCTCTCCATGTTCAGCTCCCAAGATGACCGTTCTTCCCGAAGTTTCTCCTCATTCAATTGGGCGAGAGAAAGAACTGCATTGCGTTTGGTAAGATTTTATTTCACGCAACAACCGAAAACCGTTTCTACCCTGCTGAAAATTGCTCTGCGTACCTAACCTTAATAGGTGAGGAACACAACGCAGAATTATGTTAAGGAAAACAGCCCGTTTTAAAACCAAACTATGCAGTCTGGTTAGAATAATTATAAGGTATGGGAAGATTATGCAGAGGAGGGTTGGATGCCGTAGGGCAAGGTATACGCGGGAACCTTAAATGGAGTGGCGCCTATTCAAACTGGCAGCGGTGGTGAACGATCTCACCCGATCAATTCATTGAAAAATGAGGAGGGGCGAGGCCATACGGCCGCTATATAAAATATGTACATTTATTTTACATTCTGAGCAAGGACTAGCAAAGAAAGATATGGAATGGTATGCTTAAGGCAATGCAACGTAAGAGCGTTTATTAGGTTTAAAATGCGCTATATAGGGGCCTAAAGCCAGATATTTACATACAAACATACAAACCTACACGCATACACACGTGTGTGTATGCACCTGTCATCGGCGGTTTCAGAGGTTCTTGAAAGTTCTTATAAACAATTGGCTGCATGTATCTGCTGTCCATCTTACTCTACCCATTGCGATCCTCCATGTGTCTCGTTCGCCGCATGCCTAGCTTAATTCTCGGGATTATTGGCGCCAGTACATCGAGGCGAATAATTATGTAGAACCGCGAAACTCGTCGACACGACGAGCGATGATATCCAAGTCACCGGGCGCTATAAAAAGACACGAAGTGACCAGATACGGCGGTGGCGGCCTCTGCCGATCAATAAGCAATTTGGCCGAATCTGGCGGCCACGGAAGCCGACTGCGCCCCCAGGGGACCCTAATGTACGTGCCCCAAACGAAAGCCGTGAGTCGCCGCGGAAGAGACACAGCATGCCTTGTCGTCTTGTCGACCGTTGGCAATGTTTAAATTAGCCAGTGACCTGAGACAAGCGAAAGGGCATCAATTTGATGACACCTTCTCCTCCTCCTACTCCTACTGATCGCCTTTCTCTTCACAAGCCTCTACCGTTGTTCGTTTCTTCCTTTCTTCCTTCTTTACTTCGTTCATTCGTTTCTTATTTCCTTTGCTTCTTTTATTTCTACCATCCTATCTTTCTGGTTTTATCTTCCATCCTTTCGCACGTTCAATTTCTTTCTTCCTTTCTTTTTTCTTTCTAGCCTTCTTTCTTTCCTTCTTTTAGCTCACTGTCTTTATCCTTGTTTTTTAGTTTTCTGTCTCTGTCTCTCTCTTTCTTCGTTCTTATTTCTTCCTACATTCGTCATTTCCTTCCTCTCTGTTCTTCATCCGCTACATTTTCTTGTACATCACCTCCTCATTATTTTTATCGCATTCTCCTCATTATCTCAGCCACATCTTCTTCTCCACCCTTTTATCCTCTGGCTCCTCTTAGTCCTCCTCGCCGTTTTCCCCGAAGTCATTCTGAATGCGATTCAGTTGAAGTCATAAGAGACAATGGCGTCAAATGACTTGAGTCCATGACTTCCACTTAGGGCCCCGTTGCCCACATTATTCTGCCTTAACCTTATATTCTCGCTTATTAGTACGCTGTTTCACAACGCTAATTATACAGCGCCCAGACCAACAACATAGACACCACAACCATCAACAATGCCTAAACCCTTGCACACATCTCAACACCAGTTTTACTATCAGTACCACCACCACCACCACCATCACCACCACACTATCACCATCACCACCACCGCCACCACCCACATCACCACCATCACCACCACCATCATCACCTCCACCATCACCACCATCGCCACAATCACCATCACCAAAGCCACTAACAAACCGCCACAGCCGCTGCCGCAAGCATCACCACAATAACCTCCTTCACAATCATCAACATCACCACAACCACTATAACCACAACCATCACCACAGCCACTGCTACTATCACAACAATCACCACCACCGATCATCACCACCAACACCACCACAACCAATACCACCACCAACAGCACAATTGGCACCATCACCTCCAACGCCACCCATAAAACTACCGCCCCGCCACCATCATCACCACATCCCCAACACCATCACTGCCCCATCCCTCTCCCACCACCACCACCAGCAGCACAATGCCACGAGCATCGTCGTCGTCGTCATCTGGAGATGAAATTCATCGTCAGAGCCAAACACCGCGCTGTCTATCGATCGAGTCTCCTATCGTCTTCGTCGTAAATTCTCATTTGTATAGCGCCCCCGCGGAGCAGTGCTCTTAACGACGGATGCTGTCGAACAATACCATTTCCAATGCAGAAAAACAACGCATGAATGCCGCCTTCAACGCCGCGTGAGGGGCTAGAATTTCGCATCAAATCGAAACTTGTTTGCTGAACCATTTAACCATACAGCAGAGATGGAGTCGACTGTAATCGCTTTTGCGCCTCAGCCGAAAGACCCTTCGCCCTCCGATGACTACAATAACTGTGGAGTTTTGCTGTAGCAGAGATCCCTTCAGTGCTGCTTCGTCGGTTCCAATACAGACGGTCGAGCGAAATCAGCAGGTCATTACCAGAAAGACCTCACAATGAAGAAATTTAGAGGCGTCCGCTTAAAATATTTACCATATTAACGGTACCTTACCTTCTTACCTTACCTTCCTTACCGTGTGCCACCCCCGCAAGAACATTTTTTTCCTGGCGCAGTAATAGTAACAGAGAAAATGACATGATAATTATAACATTAATAATAATAAGTAATAATTACAAGTAAGTAAGTAAGTATATTCTTTATTACCCAATAGCTAATCGCACATCGGTGTACAGGTATTTAAGAACACAAGAAAAAAAACTTATCAGGCATACAACATCCTATAAATAAAAGATTTATGCGTTAAACTATCAGCGGGAGGAATAATATGGTCATGAGCGCGGAGCCGTAGGAAATAATTGAGGGTTTTAACTGGCGAAAGTAACTATTGTAAGACATGGTTTGGGTTGTTCAAGATAGTATTAGTGTTGTAATTATTAACAGTAAATAAAAATATGGGCCTAAGCAAAATTCTTGCCTACAGTACGTGCTGTAATATTTCCAGTTTTATATAAAATACTCGATAAGGTACGGTGTATATATAACATAATTCGGCAGCTTCTGCTCTGTCCCTAAGAGATTCTGTCGGTGTTGGACGAGCTCAATGCATCAAATGAAGAAGCAACATTAGCTGCTGATTACGTCACGACGCTGGTAGCCTGCGTCTATATATAGGAGAGGGTTAAGCGACATCTTGCGTTGCTCGAGAGGCGTCTCCTTTCACACGACTCATCTGGTCCAACGGCGATAGAGTTATTCGTGGACAGAGCAGAAAGCAACAGAATTAGCTACTGCTTAAAACTGTTCATAATGTCTCCGTCAGTTTGCTGGGTTCTAGGGCAACAACCCTCTGGTTAATACCCCCCCCCCTAAGAAAATAGCCACAGGAAAGTGAAACCCCGGCCAATAACCCTCCAGTTTAAAACCCTCGGCCAATAACCCTCAAATTTAACAAACACGCAAATGAAAATATTTTTTTCTTATTTCATGTCAACAATTCGTGATTCTAAACTGAAATAAAAAGCAGGTTACATAAGTGAGCTAATACGAAATATTGTGTGTAATTTCGCGCAGACAACTGATAAAATCACGGTTGTTGTAGTCGGCCTCGATTTGCAAAATTCAGGCATTGTTGCATCGTTTCCTTTGTGGCTTTAGAATCCGTCGCACTAGTGGTTGGTTTCATCTAACTTGCTGCAATGCCTTCTCCTTTTTCAGGTGATCCAAAAACCGCGAGAAATTCGTGTGGTTGCTACCGATGCCCGTTTGGGCGGGCGATGCTGTCCTTCAATTGATTTGTTTGATCTCGGCAGTTATCTCGGCTTCTACCGAACAAATTTCACATCTGCCTATTGAATACTGGCGGTCGGCGTGCATTGCACATGGGTCTTCCGTTGTTGATAACCCCTAATTGTTCGCAATTAACTGCATCTGGGGCATGATTGATGTAATCATGCGAACGACCAATAATCAAATGTCCATCAGCTTTTATCTTTGCCTTCTATTCTGCTGCATTTCAGCCTTTCTTGCATTCGTAGGACACAACTCCACTTGCTAAGTTCTCTGCTTAATGTAGACATAACCGTCGTAGAGAATTTTGTTGTCGCCTATATCTCACTTTATTATTTCCATTATATCCCCACATAAGTGACTGCTATATCTGACCTATGTAAACGAAATACCGGATATAATAAAAACTTTATTGAAAATTATTATGAATTAGCAACATCTATAGCGCCGGCATCTGACGCAAAGGAATCAACCGATGACGCACTAAACCAAACAGTAATCAGATAGTCAGATCAATATCCAGAAGATCAGTCCAATAAGAGTCAAAGGCAGCCTGTCTCCTTTTCTGTTTGTCTGTGTCTGTCTGTCCCTGTCTGCCTTTGCCGGTCCTGTCTTTGGTTGTGTCTGTCTCGTATTTTCCTTTTATGCCCATTCGCTTTTATACCCTTCTTATTATCGGCGAGGTATATTAATACTACATATTACTCTCAATGTCGGTTTGATGCAATTTTCACAATTTTGTTAATAATAATATAGTAATAATAATAATAATAATATTTTTATTACTGCTACTTCTGCTGCTGCTACTACTACTACTACCACTACTACCACTACAACCACTACCACTACCACTACTACTACTACTACTACTGCATCTTTAAGAACAAGAAACCAGTCCAGAAGTAAGACAGGTATCTTGGACTAGCTGTAATAATTCCCAGTGATGTTTGCAAATGTCCTTTTGTGACTCTGTATAGAATCCAAATGTGCTGAAGAGGCTGTTGCCTCTTAACATGAGTTATCTGAACAGCAGTGACGCGATAACTAACTTAGAGATAAGAGCAGATCCAGTGATGTTCAATGGTTTCACTGACTCAAATGTTATCTGAACAGAGAGCTGAGCGATGAAGAGATACCTGAGTATTCTGTGCATTTACAAAGCGTGGCTTGCTCTGCCGCACTTCTGTTTCGAGACAGACGTCAGGTGAGACTATGACACCACACAAGTGTGAACAATGGTCATAGTCCAAACGAGGCAATTACTAGCTAACCATGGCAACCAGCGTTGCTACGTAGCCTCTCCACGTTTCTCAGACGACATGGCTGAGAGCCTCATTCAGAGGGAGACCGCACAACACATATTATAGTCCAGCGAGTTCTTGCTTCTTGAAGGAATTGGTTTGGTGCAACAAGTAAACTATAACGAGCAACTGTTGGTGACCAGATCCGGCTATGATGATGGTAATGACGACGACGATGATGACTATGATGATAATTATGATGTTATTATTAATGACATCGATGATACTGATGATGAAGACCAAGATCATCCTCACCAATGTCATCGTTGTCGTCGTTATAACCATCATCATCAAAATGATGACAATTACAAACAAGATTTTGTAGTTGAAAATGAAGGGGCTGCATATGACGCTGATAATGATCACGCATTAATCGTAAATCCGTAGCTGCGTGAAGATGAAGAGGAAGAGGAGGAGGAGGAGGAGGAGGAGAAGAAGGAGGAGGAGGAGGGTGATGGTGATGATGATGATGATGATGATAATGACTATTACGCTATATGAATGATGCCGATAACAATGGTGTTGATAGTATCGATTCGTAGAAATCACAGACACGCACTGAGTGGAAGCCAATCCGAAGTGAAAGCACGATAGACCGACGGCGTTCGACAACACACACCACAAAGCCACGTCATAAGCACCTGTATTTACGTTTCACTTTCACTATCACTTTCGCTTTCGTTCTGCTTACATACTGGATAAAAGCCTATACACATGGAATAAAAAAGCATGAATTTTCTGCCGTCAGACAAACGCTCCAAAGCGAGACGACCGAGTAGTTTTCCCGGATGTACTCAGGGCATAATTTACTCTTAGTTTCGCACAGACCGGACATGACGTCAGACTACCAGAAAGCGCTTCTGGCCTTCCGGTTTCACAGACGAGGTAGAGCGGCTGGTCAGAAGTGGTTGAGGCGAGAAGGTGGCACTGAGGACCAACAGGAAGACCGGCGGAGTATGGATTTGGGAGAACGACACAGTCAAAGCCCTCTGGCGATTGATAGGAGGACGACGGGTGAGGGTGATGATGGTGGTAGAGCGGTTCGTCGTAAGTACCATCGGAGCATTCGTTCGAGAATTCGGATAAGTCCGGGGCAGAGGGAACGACCCCAGTGACGTCATTTGAGTCGTTCGCCGCCGTCCAGTTATCGCGAGAAGAGATAGACGGGCGCGAGAATTGGCGGCCGTGCGAGATTTTAGACGAGGCTAGGTCGGCGGCGGCGTCCGTGGCTAGTTCCGATTTATCCATAGAACGGAAGGCTGGACATGGATTCTCCAAAACGACACTTCCGTCGCCCCGATCACCTGGAAATCAACGACAACTTCATCATTTGAAGAAGACGACGACGACGATGATGTTACTTGATGTTGTTTTTAAACAATGTTGATTATAATTATGGTGAGGTTGATGACGAGAAAATTTGACGACGTCGGCTGCGATGATGATGATGATGACGATGACAATGGTAATTGCATATAATAATACATGTACATGTGTCTGTATTTTAGGATGTATATATTTATGCATGTATCTAGTCACTTCGGCTACTATAGCTCCTTTAGAGTTCTGATAAAGCGCTGCCCGCTTCAAACTAAATAATGTTCGAGTCATTAAGATCAAAGAGGAAATCAGTAAGCGAACAGTGCTCAGAAAACTAGAAAAGTCACCAGTGAGTGGCGGGCCCCCGCAGACACGTAAAGCCCGACCGACGGATTCCCCTCCACAGCTGATAGTAGACACCATCTTCAGACTTCCTTGACTACACAGCTCCGAAGAAGAGTAGCGACGACAGACGATTCTCGCTACACACGAACCCCAACGCCATGAGCCCCTCGCAGATCGGTGAACCTCCCTCAGCCACCAGGTTTGGGGAGAGGGCGACGTTCTTCAGCAGCCGACTAATTGGTCGAACAGAGGCAACAGAACGGTCAGCACCAATTCAACAACTCTCTTGGCTTTTCCAACTGGAACTGGACACTGTCCGGCTAGTAACCTGAAACCCCTCGACAGAGGGCGATTCTACTGGCGGCGAAAGAGAATCCGATAACAAACGCCCGAATGCCGTTCAAAACACTCAGAAATGAAGATGAAAGAGAAAAATAACTCCAGGACTTATATTAGATGCCATTGAAAGCCCGAACGAACGAAAATTATCGAGCAAAATCTTCATGTGACCAACTAATTGATGAAAAAAGAGTCTTTTTAAAAGACACTTTAGAGAAACAGGCGGCCATGATTGGTCACGTGCTTTTATGTATGTGCATATTCATCTGTATATTTAACTGTATTTATTTATTTTATTTAAAGCACTTATAACGCGCGCAATGTCAGTACACTTGAATCTGAGGTGTGTGACTGCATTTGTGTATGTGCATATATATGTACGTGTATGTTTATATGTATGTGTGTATATGTTTGTGTATGTGTTCGTGTGTTTGTGTGTGTGTACATAGCCTGGCATAAGAATGCCTACACTCGGGCGTTGTTGTCTTCGTTGTCTTCGGTTGCTGAGTCGTTGTGTTGTGGCTTTGAGCGCATTGACAACCCTTGAGACAACAGAAGAGGCAGAGGCAGAGGATGACGAGGAGTGCCAGAAGCAGACAGAGGAATAGTTGCATTGGAACGTCGAACAGTGTCGGATCCTCGCCCGAATACTGCGTTCCATTCCCAGACCTGCCTCCGCAACCAACATTAACAACTTATCCAACAGATGAGACGAGAACATCTGTCATGGGACTGACCAATCTGTAAAATTTCGCTAATGCTTTATAACAAGTTTAACATCAACATATGAAAATAAGAGGCGAAATAATATATATATATATATATATACATATATTTTTTTTTTGAGATCAGCATAACCAAACAATTACCCTACTAAGGGCTGTTAATAATGGTGAATTAAAGAAAGAGAGACAATTGGAGTATAAGAAGCCATATTATTTTGTTATTATGGGGCATGGTAGTCGATTAGATAGAACTTTCGGCTTGTAACACGGAAAGCGCAGGTTCGATCCTCCTCTCAGACGGTTGTAGGGACCTTGAACAAGTCTTCACTCAGATTGCTCAACGGTTGATGCTTAATCATTATATATTAACGCTTAATAAACGCAGAAATAATAATCATATTATTATCATTACAATAAAAATATTATTATCATCATTAATGTGAATTAAAGTATGCCAGAAGTAACTTAAGTAAATGAGGTATGTGACTAATCCAACGCATTGTGATTTTTTATTACGATTACACTTGAAACGACCGTCGATTGACGCATTATGTATCATGATACCAGGGCTGTATAATTCATTAGATTAGATTAGACTAGTAGCAGAGTTACAGTAAAGTAAATTTGGCAGAAACTACTCTGAGAAGAAAGTTAACTTACCTCACTTCAGCTTAATTTTGGTCTAGTGTCAGCGATTACCTTGCCTGGCCTTCTTTACTTACCTTAACTTACCTTGAAACTACCTTACCTTACCTTCTTTTCTTACATACCTCACTTTGCCTTAGAAGCGTCTGTTGTCAGCGATTTCTTAACCTTACCTCATGTTGCCTTCTGCTCTTACCTTACCTCTCCTTACCGTAGAGCCTGCATGGCGTCAGCGTGGAAAAGTGGCATGTACTTTGTCGGGACCGAATCCTCTGTTTCGAGGCACCGGAAGTGGTTCCAGTCCTGGTGGTAGCGGCAGCAGAGGGCGTGTTCGAAGTCTGATCGGCAGCAACAGTAGTCGACGTTTGGAAGGTAGTTGTAGACGGAGCAGAGATGCGTGAACTGAACATACTGCTTGGCCATGCACTCTCCGCCGCTTGCCAACCAAGTCAGCCGATCCTCGAGCACTGGACAACATCAGCAGACACTAGTGACACCTCGTTATCTAACTCTTTTCACCTGGAGACTGACTATCCGCGCCTCCTATTCGCATTTCTGTGTGACTTAGCGCGGGTTTAATAATAATAATAATAATAATAATAATAATAACAACAACAACAGTAATAATGACAATTAAAGTGACTGTATCCGTTTCATAAGTAAAACGAATTAACAATAGATTTGTTTCATAATTGAAGTGACGTAATAATAATAATAATAATAATAATAATAATAATAATAATAATAACAATAACAATAACAACAACAACAATAATAATCACAATTAAAGTGACTGTATCCGTTTCATAAGTAAAACGAATTAACAATAGATTTGTTTCATAATTGAAGTGACGTAATAATAATAATAATAATAATAATAATAATAATAATAATAATAATAATAACAATAACAACAACAACAATAATAATCACAATTAAAGTGACTGTATCCGTTTCATAAGTAAAACGAATTAACAATAGATTTGTTTCATAATTGAAGTGACGTAATAATAATAATAATAATAATAACGATAACAATAACTACAACAACAATAATAATGACAATTAAAGTGACTGTATCCGCTTCATAAGTAAAACGAATTAATAATAGATTTGTTTCATAATTGAAGTGACGTAATAATAATAATAATAATAATAATAACAATAACAATAACAACAACAACAATAATAATAACAATTAAAGTGACTGTATCCGTTTCATAAGTAAAACGAATTAACAATAATTATAATTGTAATAAGTGAAGCTGCAAACCGGGCAGTCTCAGCCAAAAGGATAAAATACGACACTATAGCCCAAACCCACTCGTTTGTGGCGGTCGCACTGGAGACCAGCGGCGCATGGAGTACGGAAGGATTGGATTTTGTGTGGGAGTTAGGACGAAGGATGACAATGGCAACCCACGATCCACTGGAGACCAGCTACCTGCTTCAAAGACTCTCAGTGGCTGTCCAGCGTGGGAACGCCATCTGCTTCTCCGGAACTCTACTATGAACATATAGGACGATGATGATGATGATGATGATAATAATAATAAAAATTATAATAATAATAATTATTTAATAATAATACTGTCGACGATCTTTCTTAGTTGCCGTCGTTCGGGTTTCGATCTGTCGACCTGCCCGATTCGTAGCGTAGCATTAACTCGAGTAAAAAATTGTGACGATTCAAGTACTGCTGTTATTGAAAATTGTTGATTTCACTTATAAATACGAAAATCGAAGGCTCTCTTCGATTTTCGTATTTATAAGTGAAATCAACAATTTTCAATAACAGCAGTACTTGAATCGTCACAATTTCTAAACGCACGAATATGGCAAGTATATTCGTACCTGAAACTTTCAACTTAGTGTCGTAGAGTGGAAAGAAACAGACGAAAGCAAAAGCTGGATGAGGAAGAGGAGAAAGTGTAGGAAGGGTGTGACACGGATGAGTCAGAAAATAGGAAGATGGATGAATCGCGAAGGAAGGTGGATGACAGAAGTGAAGAAAGTGGGGGACCAGAAGGAGGGGAGAAGGGGCAGAGGACGTGCACTGAGCGTCGATATCCGGGGTTTCTGGGATGAAGAAAAGCAGTGGCTATGGAGACATGAAGATGACGAATCGATGTATCTTATATCAATAGATAATTTATTCGCAACTATTTTTTCCATAGATCAAGAAAGAAATCCGGTAAGAATGCACAAAACATATATATGTATGTATACAACAGAAAACATACATATTCCACAGCTGAGGAGGTGGTGTGTGAAGTCAGTCAAAGCCAGGCGAATAATATTTGAATGGTACAACAGACCAGATGGGCCAACTTAGCTGCCAGGATGAAGACGAATAGGAGGAGTAGGAGAAGGAGAGGACGAGTTAGATGAAGACGACGACGACGACGACGACGACGATGATGTTGATATTGATGATGATGACGATGACGATGATGATGATGACGATGACGATGATGAAGGAGAAGGAGAAGAACAGTGGCTAAGCTAAGCCCGAGAGGCAGCCATAGGTGATGAGGTGTTAGCCACTTCATTTTTCTTAGCCTCGGCAACCAAAAGACAGAGCGAGTCCCCTCCTTCATCCTCTGTTCTTCCCACCGACAGTGTGGATCAATGTATACATTTAATATCTGTCACCAGGCGGCGCAAGTGGAGCAAAAATTTATAAACAATTGTTCTGTCCTGGTTGAAATTTGAACCTCGACTCCTCGGCTAATCATCCAGCTCGCTAACCTGTGGACTACAGCGCATCCTGTAATCGAAAAATCCTTACAATCTCTCATTTTACATTTACATCAGTATGCATGTGTGTATGTATGCATATACGTATGTACAAGAGTATGTCTATATGTACCTACCTGTGTGTATGTATGCATACATGTATGTATGTATGTATGTATGTATGTATGTATGTATGTATGTATGTATGTATGCATGTAATGATTTATTATTGATTTAGTTTTGTATGGATGTCTTAAAACGAGTAGCCTACCTAAGCCTCTGGCAGACGGAATTGTAGAGATATTTTATTTTGTTAGACTAAGACGGAATTCCTTCGAGCAATCGTCGATCAGTCCTATTCTTCGTCTTTCGTGACCCTCCTTCGGAGTCGCAGACTCATGCGTCCATCCCTCTCCCTTCCCTCGAGGGACAGTCCCTCGTTTCTTATCAGTCCCGCCCTTCTGGGATGCACCCTCTTGGGTCTGTCCTCTGGGTCCCCTTGAATCCCTTGGTCTCTTCATCTGAGGCCACTCCCTTTGCCGTGCGTCGTGTGACGGGGTGAATGAGATGGGCGTCTGAGAAAAGCGCTGTCTCTTCTGTCGATTACGCCTCGTCGGGTCTTCAGTCAACGGAACACGGAATTGATTATTCAGGAACGCTGGCCATCAACAGCTCCCGCAACATCTGGTTCCCTGCGCCGTCGCTATATTCGCTTGCTGAGCCATGCCTCCCCTCCTCATCGCCATCCCCTGATGCTGGGTGGCAATGATGCCCTCATCCGCCTTTTCTTCCTCTTCCTCTTCATTCCCTATTTAGCTCCTCTTCATTTTCCTCCTCCTCGTTATTCTCTTGTTCATCCTTCGCTCCCTTCTTCCTTCCCACCGTTCACTGTCCTCGCCCCTTGCTCCTCTTTCCTCTCTTCCCATCCTCTTGCACCCGTATCCCTCCTCTTGCCGCTGTTCCTCCCGTTCGTCTGTTCCTTCGCTTCGTCCGTCCTCACAAAGCGACCGGGAGATCGATGGCTCTCGGTGCAGCGCGCATTAGCAACAGTCGACTAATCCCGAAACGACCATTTTGTCGCACGCGCACTCGACCGAAGGGGCCAAGATTAGGAGGGGAGGAGAAGGAGGAAGAAGGAGGACGACGAAGAGGACTAGGAGGTTGCGGAGGACGCGGAGGACGAGGACGAAGACGTAGATGAGGAGGAGGACGAACACGTAGATGAGAAGGAGGAGGAGGACGAGGAGGACGAAGACAAGGAGGACGAAGACAAAGACGAGTAGGAGGAGGACGATGACGGCGTAAAGGAGGACGAGGACGAGGACTATGAGGAATAAGAATAAAGGGAGCATCAGAAATAGGAGAGGCAGACAGAGTAGGAACAGGAGTAGGAGTAGGAAGAGCAAGAGGAGGAGCAGGATTAGCAGCAGCAGGAAGAACAGGAGGAGGAGGGGGACAGAAGAGTAGGAAGAAAAGTTTCATAAAAAGGGCAATGGAGAATAAATGAGCAGAAATGGGAGAGAAATCGGAATTTGAAGGGGAAAGAGAATCGGAGGAGGAAGCAAAGAGGAATGAGTTCTGGACGAGAAGCAGTTTCAAAGTAGCGAGAAAAAGGGAGGATTGGGAGTGGAAAGGCACATGGAATACGAACTGTGGAAAAGAGCAGAGAGATAAAAGAAAAGAGAGAGAGAGGCAGATATGAAGAAGACCGGGAAGAGAAGAAGGAAAACGAGAAAAGGAGAAGGTAAAGGTAGACCAGTGAAGGGGATCAAAGAGAGAAACCAATTAAGAGGAGAGAATGAGGAAAATACAGATTTAAAAGAAGCAGGAAAAGAGTGGGAATGGCGACGAGAAAAATGCGATGACAAAAGAAAAGAAGAAAAATTGTAGAGAGAAAATTGGGAAAAGCATGACGAATGAGCTAATAAAGGAAATTAAGAGGATCTGAGAATTTAATAGGTTATCTGGGCGATTGTTTTACAGTAGTATAATGATGATGAGGTTTTGACGAATGACGAATGTAGATGAGCTGAACGGTGAACAGAAGGAGTAGACCCTACGAAGATAAAGAGGAGGAATAGGAGAAGGCTGATATGGACAATGAGCAAAAAGAGGAAGAGGGGAGGAAGGAGGAAAGAGAGCGAGAGGGAGGCCGATACGAAGGGGTCGATGGACGACGGGTGCATTGGGGCTACTACGTGGGAAGGCCGTCGTATTGAGTGGTTGAACGGTGACTATGGACATCGGAGCCGGTTTAGAGACGCTGGCGACATACTGCGACAAGAACGCCGGATATTGAAGCGATTAGCTGACGGCGCGCGGACAACAGCAGACGACAAATAAAAACTCGGCCGACGATCTACGCTTCCGGTAATGACGTCACTGTGGAGTGACGTCACGAGCTCTATGCGTAGTTAAGCAAGGATGCGTGGAGGAAAACGTAGTAGGAGGAGAAGGAAGAGTAGGAGGAGGAGGAGGAGGAGGAGGAGGAGGAGGAGGAGGAAGGATAAGAGGAGGAGAAATAGAAGGCCAGGGAGCGGCATAGATGGCGAGAGAGTAAAAATTATCAGAGAAATACAGAAGAGGAGTGGGAAAGAAAAGAAACAAACGATTTGCACTGAATAAAAAATGGATTGAGAATGGAGGAGATTATCGAAGAATGAGGCTGAGTCATGGCTGGTCCAGAGATAAGAAAAAACCAAACGAGTGGATGGGAGGAAGAAGGAAAAGGAAGTTGTACAGAAGAAAGAGACAGTCTGATTAGAAGAAATGAAGACCGACTTACATCAATTAAGGATGCAAAAACGAGAGAAATCCATTTAGGATCTAGATGTTGGAAAGTTACTGTTTGGCACGCACTTGGACAAAGCAACGTGTTACTAATTCAGTGCTTGGGCCACCTAAAACACCTCAAATGGATCTTCTCTGGATCTGCATGGCCTTTTAACAAGGAACGCTACATGTAGGCCTACCTTGCATCAACAGTTGAATACTGTTCTCTTTCGTCAGGAATGACTGTATATGTAAATGTAAATCTCCGAAATTTCTCAGCGCCACACAAAAGCTGCGTCAGGGAGATCAGTCTATTCTGAGTCAGCTGCCACGCTTGATTTGTTCTGTCAGTTCTGTGATGTCACTCAGGTCTAAATTTAAGACTCATCTGTTTCAACTTGCTTACCCACCGTAGCCTAACTTCTGATTGCTCTGGTCTTTAGGAATTCGACATGGCTTCTCCAATGGATTATGATTTTGATTACGATTTCACTTGAAGCGACCCTCGATTGATGCCTCGGCATTATGATAACGGCGCTATAGAAGTCGTAAGATTAGATGAGTAGATATCTCGAAGGAACGCTATACAAATGATCTGAATGAATGAACAAATCGAAAAAATTAAAGAAAATAAAACGAAATTAGGGCTAGAGGAAATACTTTAATCCAGGACAGGAATAATTCAAGGTATGAAGCAAACAAGACAGCGACCATCGACTGATGCCTTGTGCTTTATCATAACGGCGCTACAGAAGTCATTAGATTAGAAAGGAAAGAGTTTAGAAAACGTAGGACAGAAGAGAGAAAGACATTAAGAAATGTGCTACAGAAGTCATTAGATTAGAAAGGAAAGAGTTTAGAAAACGTAGGACAGAAGAGAGAAAGACAATAAGAAATGTGCTACAGAAGTCATTAGATTAGAAAGGAAAGAGTTTAGAAAACGTAGGACAGAAGAGAGAAAGACATTAAGAAATGTGCTACAGAAGTCATTAGATTAGAAAGGAAAGGATTTATAAAACATAGGACAAAAGAGAGAAAGACGTTAAGAAAGGACGAAGGAAAAACATGTAATGCAGAACAGCCGTATAATCTTTAGTCCAGCGGATGGATAGATAGATACAGACTTGAGAGGGACGTCCAGTTCTCAGCGTCCATCGGTCGACCGACAGGTCACTTCCGGTCATGTAAACATGGACGTTTAACAAACTGCTTGTGCCCTCTGGCGTCAATCTTCGTCGCCAAAGATCAGGCGACTCTTCGACGCCAGAGATCGTCTCAGTCAGCAACGGCTGATCCAATCGAAGACGACCCCACCCCTACTCCTTTTCCATCCCTCTCCCCCGACCGACTGGAACCGAAGTCTGCGACAGCCACGGCTAATCCGACGTTATTGAATCGGCGACGCTTTCTCCCGACCTTCGTTCCCCGATCGATTTCTATATATGCACGTGAGAGCTCCTCCAACATGGCGCTATATCAACGTCTGATTACATTACTCTTCCCTTGCGTTCCCTTGCCTTCCTTTTCTTTCCCTTTCCTTCACTCCATAAAATAAGGTAACTTTGGGTTGGGTATACATGCCTAACTACCAACGATCCAACGCATACTGGGATATGTCCTGTCGACGTTTGTGCGCTTTGGCCGAAAGGTCCTTCAGATCATTCCTGCACTACGATTCTGAGAAGCAGGGTCTGTAGAGACGTGTGTAACAAGCGTCCTTTTCTGTGACTACCGAAGACCCTCAGGTCGACTGAAGACAGCCCGGAAGGCAGGGGCACAGGCGAACAAGCGAGAAAACTGGCCCAATATACGCAGAAGACAGATATACAGAGGGGCAGACAGACAGAGCGACAGACAGACACTAAAAGAGACCGAGAAAGACAAAGAAACAACCCGATAAAGAGTGAAAGGAGAACGAACTGCGATGGTAGATTAGCGCATGTGATGCGTGTCCAAGTGTTATCAACTAACCCGCTTGGCTGCAGATGTGTTGCTGGTCCATGTTGCACGTCGCCTCTAAAAGCAACCGAAACACGCCATCAGTGCATTAGCAAGACAACAAGACAAACAGCAAGACAGACAGACAAAGACAAGGACAAGGAGGCTGATAATCGAGAATATATGCACAACAGAAAGACACAACAACAAAGAATCAGAGAGACAGTGGAATGAGCGCATTATCTACATAAATAAGTATATATACATAAGAGATAAGTACATACATAAATAAAAGCATGTCTCATACATACTTTACACATATATGGTTCATATGTATGATGGATATTTGTATATACATGCATGATACAGGCATATATGAATAATGCATGTACGCCGACTTCAATTCCTCCGACTTACGCTTAAAATTCAGACAGACAGACAGACAGACAGACAGACAGACAGACAAGTACAAAGATAGACAGACAGAGACGCATGCATACAAGCCGATGGCTATCTAATTCGCCAGACCAAAACTACAGCCAGAGAAGCTACAGATTCTGCCCTAACTGTTTTCCTGGAAATTGCTATGCCTTGCCTTATCTTCCTTTGCCTTCGCCTCCCTTGCCTTGCTCTTGCCTTCCCTTCTCTTCCCGCTCTGTTTGCCTTGCCCCTTTCCTCCCCCTCTGCCTTCCGCACAGCTCGACGACTAGATTCCACTTGGCTCCACTTCCATCCTTATCAGTTTTCCACTCGTCGCTCCTTTGGTCATCTATGGAAGGTGACAGAGCAGGAAATTCATCCGATGGCGCTACTAATCGCAGCGAAAGAAGATAAATACAGGAAAAATGACGCAAAGACAGTCACAAAAGAGAGGCCAAAATAAGGAGAGAAAGACACACAAACAGACAGAAAGCAGAAGAGACAGAAAATGAAACAGACAGATAAACAGATCGAAAAGAGAAACACATGTAGACTTAGATAAACGCAGGCAGACAGACAAGCTGACAGAAAGGCAAGAAAGTTGCAGGTGAACCGCCAATATGAGACTTCATCAGATGAAATCTGATACCAGATTAGATGCAGTAAGTAAGATAGTAGGAGCCGCTGCTTTCTAGCTGCAGCAAATGCTTTACTTCGTTTTAAAGTTGAATTTCACAAGTCAGGTACAATTGTATGAATTCTTTGAATAGAATAATAACTGATATATCCAAATATGTAATTAGGTCTTTGCATTGGCTTCCTGTTCAGCAGATGATACGCTTCAAATTGGGACTTAGAGTTTTAAAAAATCGAATTCTAGCCATCATAGTACTTAAGCTCAAGCCTCTAGAAAAACTTAACCATGATCAGCATCTCTCTGTAAGAGAAAGGCGATTTATGTAAGGAAAGAACATGACACTCAGTGTTAAGGAGAAGGTCGCTATAAGATTTCGGCATTCAAGGGTAAAGTAGGAAAATTCTAGAGCGATACCTAAAATCTACCCGAGCGCTGGGTCAAGAAAGAGTGGTTGGAAGACCATAATCCGGTTGCTGAAGTGACCAGTGTAGGAAGGAGACAAGTGAGTTGCTACGGAGGGTTAATTGTAATTGTAATTTAAGGTTTATAAAGCACTTCTTAGAGAATAAACTCAACAGAGGCGCTCCCGACCCGAACAAGTAAAATCACTGTTAAACAGTACAGTCTTCAGCCGCCTGCGGAACCCTGAGAGGGAAAGAGAGAGGAGCTCGAGTCGCAGATCTCGAGAGAGACGGTTCCTACAGGTGGTTCATATAGTTTTTATCTTATAGTATTATCAGTCCAGCGTCTGGACTGGGCGGTAGTTCGCATGCGAGGGGAAAACAAGAGATCATGGGTGGCCGAGCGAAGGGTGCTACGGCCCGGTAACGAGGAGACTATAGTGCAAAAGTCTATGAGGTAAAGAGGGAGCTAACGTTAATGGTTTAGGTT